>PVJC01000135.1:42039-161688 GCA_004026665.1 Murina feae | reverse complement strand
GGTGGCTGGAGGAAGATGGGCAGTAGGCAAGCTTGGGAGGCAGGCCGCACCCAGCCCTGGTCACAGCTCAAAAAAGAGAACAACATGCAGGGGAGGGCAAGAGTCTGAGAGATCAGCATAGAGGGGGTGCCTGCTCCAAGCCTCCACGGTGTGCCTGGGGCAGGCCCCCAGCAGGTAGACACACACAGGAGGACTCCTCCGAGCCTCAGATGCAGCTGGGGGCAGGTCCCCAGTGGTGACACATACACACACACATACACAAAAGGCGCCTGGCAGACTGGGGCCATCATAGGACATCCACTGAGGGGTCCCAGACTGTGAGAGGGCACAGGCCGGGCTGAGGGACTCCCTCCACCCCGAGTGCACAAATTTTTGTGCACCGGGCCCCTAGTGTTAAATGCAAGTGGACTAAATCCTATATAATAAAAGGTTAATATGCAAATAGACCAAATAGCAGAACGACCAGTTGCTATGATGGGCACCAACCACCAGGAAGCAGACACTCAATGCAGGAGCTACCCCTGGTGGTCAGTACACTCCCACAGGGGGAGCACAGCTCAGCCAGAACCCAGGCTCACGGCTGGAGAGCACAGCGGCACTGGCAGGAGCCTCTCTCACCTCTAAGGTGCTAAGGACCCCTTAAGTGATGTCCGCCTGCTGGCTTAGGCTCATTCCCTGCCAGCAGGCAGATATCCCCCAAGGGGTCCCAAACTGCAAGATGGCGCAGGCCAGGGTGAGGGAACCCCTCCCTCTCCAGTGCACGAATGCTGTGCACTGGGCCTCTAGTATTTAATAAAAAGAAAAATTTTGACAGGCTGAATTACACAAACAAACAAAAGACTCAACTATACAGTATTTATAAGAGACACACTTTGATTTAAAGACATATAGGTTGAAAAATTAAAAATGGAAATATAGCTAACATTTAAATAAGAAATATTACCTACCTTATACAAATTCTATAAGAAAATAAGGGAGCAATTCCCAATTTATTTTATATGGTCAGCATAATTCTGCTATCAAAACCTGGCAAGAACATGACAAGAGAAAATACCACAGACCAGTATCTTTCATGATCGTAAATACAACAATCCTAAACAAAATGTTAGCAAATCAAATACAGCATAAATACAAAGGATAATAAATAAAAACCAAGTTGAGTTTGTCCCAGAAATGCAAATCCATTTAACATTTTAAAATCAACCAAACACTTCAACATAATAAAATAAAAAAATAATTTGATCATCTGAATAGATGATTCGAAAAAGCATTTGCTAAAATTCAATACCTATCCACAATCAAAAACTTTTAACAACCTAGGAATAGAACTTCCTCAATTTGATACAGGGGATATAGGGGGAAAAACAAAAACACCAAAGCTAGAGCTAAGATCATCCTTAATGGTAAAATATTGAACACTTTCCTCCCTAAGGTCAGGAACAGAGCAAGGATATCAGCTGTCACCACATCTAATCAACATTTTACTCTATGCCCTAGCCAGGACTGTAAGGCAAGAAAAAAAAAATTCATAAAGATAAGAAAGAAAAAAAAAGTAAAACTATCTTTATTCAAAGATAACATGATAGTGGAGATAGGATATCCTAAGGAATCTTAAACTTTTAGGACCAATAAATGACCATCTTAGTCTAGCTGCTATCATGAAATACCACAAACTGGATCTAATCAATAATAAAAATGAATTTCTCACAGTTCTGGAGGCTGGAAGCCTGAGATCAGGGAACCAATCACATGGTCAGGTTCTGATGAAGGCCCTCTTCTGGGTTGCAGTTCAATATCCCAAAATCAACCTTATTTCGATCGTCCAGCAAATGTCAGAAAATAGTTTTTAAAAAAATAGTCAAGATAGTTTTAAAATAACAACAACAAAAAATGCAGACAAACCTCAGTTCTCAAACAATTCACTTCTCGACCTGACAATCCTTTCATGCTGATACCTGTATGACCAATCACACACGTCTCAGGCAACAACAAAGGGGAGAACGCACAGGTATGAGTCAGTTTACCGCTAAACCTTACGTTGTTAGCATCTCATGAAATTGTACTGTGAATATTTTTGTGGGCTTTTTCCCCCTTTGTTGCTGATATTGTTAAATTTTCATTTTTTATTATACATTTCATTTTCTTTCTTTAAAATATATTTTTATTGATTTCAGAGAGGAAGAGAGAGGGAGAGAGAGAGATAAACATCAATGATGAGAGAGAATCATTGATCGGCTGCCTCTGCACGCCCCCTACTAGGGATCAAGCCACAATCCAGGCATGTGCCCTGACTGGAAATCGAACCTTGACCTCCTGGTTCATAGGTTGCTGCTCAACCACTGAGCCATGCCAGCTGGGCCAGTTGAACTTTGCAAAAACTGAACATTAGGTGTCCATTATGTCCATTATGTCCATTTTAATACACATAGATCTACTTCACACCTGGGGGGTGGGTAATGCATATATTTATTATCTTGATTGTGGTGATGGTTTCATGGGTAGCTGCACCTGTCAAAACTCAAATGGACGCTTTAAGCATGTCAGTACGATATGTCAGTCATACCTCAATAAAACTGGAAATGTATTGTGCTTTTAAATCTGTTACTGTTTCCCCCAATTAACACTCTAAATTCCATCCAGCCTGTCTTATGTGTGTCAGATTCATAGCTGCTCACTGCTGTGTAGAAATAAGCTGTAAAATACGCAGATAGTTCTCGTGAAATGGGGTCTGTGTAGGACGCATCATTCAGCCATCCCATCCTTGCCTCACACTCGCTTATGCCACAGACAATGCTACCTATCCTATCCTATATAATAAAAGCGTAATATGCAAATCGACGGAACAGCAGAACAACCAGTTGGGGGAGGGGGGCAGAGCAGGTGACACCAAGCCAGCCAAGGCTCCTGCTGGTGGGCAGAGAGAGGGAACAGCAATGGGGGGAGGAAGCAACCAGTGGTGGCGGAGGAGCGATGGGGGCTCAGCACTGTCCCCTGATCGGCTGGCCTGGTCGCCTCCTGCAGAGGGAGGCCAGACTGCAGCTTAAGCTGTCAGTAGGATATCCTCTGAGGACTCCCGGACTATGAGAGGGCGCAGGCCGGGCTGAGGGACAGCCCCTTCCACCCTCACCCCTGCGACTGCATAAATCCTCCTTGTCATCATGTAACTAAGCAAACTTTCTTCAAAATACACTTCAAGGAATGAGTTTGCCGAACAACGTGCCCGAGTCAGGTTTCCCCATGCAGCCCGAGGGCTGCCGGGAGGGTCCCAGTCTCTTCACTTGAGTTTCTGACCCTTTCTTGCTGCAACAAGACAGAGGGCAAGGACTTAGGTCCATGGCATCCCCCTGCATTTGGTAGCGTCCTCACGGTTGCTGACAAAGAATTCTCCAGGCGCATGGCTGTGGCCACTCTGCAAGTGCATAACATATGGAATGTCTTTATTTTTACTAGTTTTTTTTATCCAGTTTTGGGGGTTGGGTGCAGGTTAGAGAAAGGATACACCCTGGCAGCCTCCAAAGGTCCACCTACAGGGGGTAGCTGGGCCTCAGGGCTTAGCCAAGGTTTGAAGCAGCCAGGAATGCAGCAACCCAGCTGGTTGCTCAGGAACACCTCGGTGAACAAGGCTGCGGGGAAGGAAGTCATTACACAGACAGCTGGGCTGCAAAAAACAAAAATACTCCACACACCAAACTCCGCAAAGCAGTGTGGCTGGGTGCCCCATGACTCAAAGGCTTGTCTGCCATGTGGCATACAACCCTCGCCCACTGCTGGCCACTCCTCTGAGCAGCTTGGGAATGACTGGGCGGGGGCCCCAGGAAATCTATGACTGTCTTCTCTCTCCACCCTCTCTGCTCTGCCATTGCTACCCTCAGCAGCTCCCTTCTCCTCACTCCTTCCTTTTTCACCCTTTTGCCCTAAAAAAAAAACAACAAAAAACAAAAACCTGGAATTTCACACCTGCTGGAGACTTTATGAGGACTCTGAGGTCAAAACACTGGCAACCCCCCTAGCCAGTTTGGCTCAGTGGATAGAGGTTCAGCCTGCGGACTGAAGGGTCCCAGGCTGGATTCCGGTCAAGGGCACATGCCCGGGTTGCGGGCTCGATCCCCAGTGTGGGGGTGTGCAGGAGGCAGTCAATCAATTGATGTTTCTCTCTCTCTCTCTCCCTCTCCCTTCCTCTCTGAAACCAATAAAAATATATTTTAAAAACAAACAAACAAAAACACTGGCAACCTACTGAGTCAGACAAATACCAGCAATAAGCCATACCACCTGGGCAGGGGCCATATCACCTGGAAGGCAGCAAAGGATGGAGACTTCAAGGTAGAGGCAAGACCATCAAAGATGCAGATATTTATTTACTCACTAATCTTGACTGGAGACCTACTCTGTGCCAGATACGATCCTGAGACTAGAAAGGTGCAGACAGATCCAGTGTCTTGTCCTCCTGAGAGCTACATTTTCCTGGGGGAAGACCCACAAACACCAAATACAATAAATGAGTAAATTGGGTAGCATATGAATAGATGATAGGGCTACTAGAAAAGATTAGAGCAGGGAAAAGTGGAT
The DNA here is from genome assembly GCA_004026665.1 of Murina feae. Classification (NCBI taxonomy): domain Eukaryota; kingdom Metazoa; phylum Chordata; class Mammalia; order Chiroptera; family Vespertilionidae; genus Murina; species Murina feae. Next base: position 157,119 of record PVJC01000135.1, on the reverse strand, counting down.
GGGAGGGGCCAGGGTACAAAGGTGACGTCTGAGTCATCTGGAGGTGGGGAGTGTGCCATGTGGGTGTCCAGGGAAAGAACATTCTGGGTAGAGGAAACTGCCAGGGCAGAGGGGCCAGTGTGCCTGGTGTGCTTGAGAACCAACCAGGAAGTGAATGTGGTGGCTGCTGGCAGTGAGGGGGAGCTGAGTGGGAGATGAGAGCAGAGAGGTGGGAGGTGGGAGACTGGGAACCACTGGCGGGTTTTGAGCAGAGACCGACTTTGGTTTTAACAGCATCCCACTGTCAGGTGGCTCTGACCTCTGACAGTCTGATGCAAGAGGAGTCCAAAATGAAACTACTGAGTGTGGCGATGGTTTCATGGGTATCTACACCTGTCAAAACTCAAACGCACACTTTAAACATGTGTGGTTTACTACTGAACGCCGGTCATACCTCAATAAAACTGGGAAAGTATGGAGCTTTAAATCTGTTTCTATTTTCCCCACTTGGTTCCCTACATTCTATCCAGGCTGTCGTATGTACATCTAAGTCGTAGCTGCTCACTGCTGTGTAGAAAGAAGCCTTTGCCAAAGACACAGAATTGTCTGAAGTCAATGAGAGTGATGCTGGGAACACCTGGAATCACAACGTGTTGGCAGATGAGGGTCTGGCAGTGTTAGGAAAGGACATCGCAGGGCAGGGTTTCCGAAGAGTGATTTAAGTAAGAGGTAAGAGAAATCTTTGGAAAAACCAAAGGAGCCCAGAATTATTTTTGGATAGTTGTGCTTTTGAGAAAATACAATCCTACATAAAGGATGTCATACTATGCAGTCATGCAATTGCTCCCTGCTCCCAAATTATTTAAATTATTCTTGGGTCACACTAAAAATTAGGATAGGGTGGCACGCATTACCAAAATTTTATTCAGTATAGGATAAGATTTTGTTCGGCATATTTTTAAGTATCCTTTGTAATAAAAGCCTAATATGCTAAGTGTCTGACCCTTTGTTCAACCATTCAACCAGTTGTTATGACACTCACTGACCGCCAGGGGGCAGACGCTCCAACATGTAGGTTAGCTTGCTGTTGGGGTCCAGCTGATTGGGACTGGGGAAGACACGCCCTGCAGCCCTCCTGCGGTCCCTCCCCAGCCCCGATTGTGCACCGGTGGGGTCCCTCAAACTGGCTTGCACCCTCTCGCAATCTGGGACTCCTCAGGGGATGTCAGAGAGCTGATTTTGGCCTGATCCCCAGAGGCCAGACCAAGAGACCCCACTGATGCACGAATTCGTGCACCGGGCCTCTAGTCTATACCAATAAATGGGTAATTGCTAATTAGACTGGGAGACCTTCCAGACAAAGTCATGGTGGCAGGGCTGAGGTAGAGGAGGTTAGGGGTGATCAGGCCAGGAGGGGAGGGCAGTTGGCAGTGATCAGGCCAGTGGGGGGCAGTTGGGGCAATCAAGCTGACAAGGGGGGGCAGTTGGAGGCAAGAAGGCCAGCGGGTGGGGGGGAGGTGCAGTTGAAGGCAAGCAGGCTGGCAGATAGAGTGGTTAGGGGCAATCAGGCAGGCAGGCAGGCAGGTGAGTGGTTAGGAGCCAGCAGTCCCAGATTGCGAGTGGGATGTAAACCAGCAGTCTGACATCCCCCGAGGGGTCCCAGTTGGAAAGGGTGCAGGCCGGGCTGAGGGATACCCCCCCGCCCCGCTTCCTGTGCACAAAAATTTCATGCACCAGGCCACTAGTAACTTAATAACTGGTTTTCTTTTCTTCATGTATAACAATGGTTCCTACTTCACCAGCTTGCTTGTTATAAACTTCAAATAAGAGCATCCACTCACTAACACATGCAACTAATACTTATTGTGGGTCTCCTTTTGTGCACCAGGCACCAAGTGAGGCTTCAGGTTACAGTGATGAGCAAAAAGTGCCCTTGTGAAGACATAGCTTTCATTGAATGGTATATATAAGGCCCACATAAAACACTAAGATGAAAAGACACATAATTCTATGAGAGCCTATGTAAGGGAAAGTCAACCTAGCCAGGAGGTGTATTAGTTAGCTATTACTGTGTAACAAATCACCCAAAACTTAGAAATTTTAAACAACATACATATACTAGAGGCCCAGTACATGAAATTTGGGGGGGGGGGAATTAGGGGGGAATCCCTCAGCCTGGCCTGCACCCTCTCACAGTCTGGGAGCCCTTGGGGAATGTCCGACTGATGGCTCCAGGGAGCGGGCCTAAATCATCAGTCAGACATCCTTAGGGCTGCCAGGAGAGGCTCCCGCCACTACTGCTGGGCTTGCCAGCCATGAGCCTGGCTTCTGGCTGAGCCGTGCTCCCCCTGTGGAAGCGCACTTACCACCAGGGGGCAGCTCCTGTATTAAGCATCTGCCCCCCTGGTGGTCAGTGCATATTATAGCGACCGGTCGTTCCATTGTTTGGTCGATTTGCATATTAGCCTTTTGTTATATAGGATTATCTCATTATTTCTATGAGTCAGGAGTCTGAGCATGGCTTAGTTGGGTCTTCTGCTTTGGGACTCACAAGGCTGCAATCAAGGTCACAGCCAGGCTGCATTCCATTTGGAGGCTGAACTGGGGGAAAATTGCTTCCAAGCTCACGCAGGTTGCTGGCTGGGTTCATTTTCTTGTGTCTATAGGACTAAGGACTCTAGCTTTTTGCTGGAAGCTGCCACAGCTTCTAGAGACCACCATAGCTCCTTGTGAGCTTCCTAAACCTGGCTTTTTACTTCAAGTCAGCATGGAGTCTCCAGAACTAGTCTGTAACATAATCTTGGGAGTGACAGCTGGCACCCCTGCCATATTCTATTGGTTAAAATCAAGTCACAGGTGCCGCCCACACTCAAAAGGTAGGGCTAACACAAAGGCATGAATCCCCGGAGGCAGGGACACAGAGGGTCACCTTAAAGTCTGTCTTCCCCGAGGAAGTAACAATGGAGCTGGGATCTGGTACAATGACTAGCAATATTATATCACTCTCCCGCTCAACAACCATCAGATGCCCATGGTTTTGCCCCATATTCCAGGCCAGGCAGGCTACATGCTTGTACTCACTTTCGCTCCAGTATCCACACCTTCATTCACCACTTCCACCCACTTAGGCTGCCCCTGGCTGGCTCTCTTGCATATTCTCCATCTACTTAAAATCCAAGGCTGAGCATAAATTGATCCTCCCTAAACAATATTTTTGAACATATATTTACATGTAGTGCACCATGCTAGACCCTCCTTGTACTGGAAAGCATAATGAGGCAAGATCCTGAATGCCAGACGCAGAGTGGGGAGCAAAAGGTACCCTCAAACAAGAAGAGGAAGAATAGAAGGCTCCTTTGCTGAAGGTCAAGTTCATGGGGCAGTTGCTAAGTCCTACAGGGACTTTAGATGCACAGAAAGCTCCACCTCATGCAATGCTTCATGATCTTTCTGATTCTTCCCTGGGCTGGAAATCACAAGCAGGTTCCAAAAGGTTTTGGTCAAACTGGGAGGTTTCAGTTTTTCTGGAAAGGACAGTTGGTGCCAGGAACTGCCCAGCCACAGCCCACGCTGGCAGGCAACCTGGCCAGGCTGGCACCAAAGGAGTAGGGAACAGCACAGAAGTCTCCTGTCCTCCAGCCCAGGATTCCCAGGTCTGTGGCCCAAAGCAGGGGGCAGGGTCAGGAGGGCAGGGCCAGCGGGGTCGGCTCTGCTTTCTCAACCCTCAGAATATATTAGCCTTGGCCCTGCCACTCCAGCTTTGGACCCACGCACCTGCCCACCGCTGCGATAGGGGTCTGAATCTTTGCAGATGTCGTGAGGGCAGAAGCAGCCTGGATCTAGGGGTCGGGGAAGGCCTGGCTCCCAAAGTCCCCCTTTCCATCTTCCCCAGTGCCCACTCCACCAAGAAGCCAGAGGGCTTTTTCTCAACACCCATTAAAACTTAATTTGCTCTGAGCACCTCGACACAATCAGAATCCTTCCCCACCCCACACTCCCACCCACCTCACTTCACTTTGCATCCTCAACAGTGAACTACCCCCAGGACCTTGTACAAACTAGACCCTACGCCTGGAACATTGTTTCCACCCTCCTTCACCAGACACATTGCAATTTTTTTTTTCAGGCTTAGACATCTACTCAGGAAAGCTTGACCTGACCCCTCCCATCCTGCTATGGGCTCCAGGGCTTGGCCCACCACAGCTCTCATATTTTTACATCAGAGTCACCTGACTGCCTGTCTATTCTTGTCTTTCTTTTCCTTCTTCCTCTCCTTCCCTCCCCCCAAGCCTGCGCTGTGGCTGCAACATCACCAGTGTCTGGCCCAGGCACGGTGCTGGGTAAGATCATGAACACCTTGCCTGGTGGTCCTCTCTACCGCTGCCCGGCCTGGGGAGACTCCTGCAGCCACTTCATGTCTTAGAGCAGCAGGTCTCAAGCTACAACTGGCATCAGAATCACCTGGTGGCAGGTGGGGGGCGGCGCTTATAAAATACAGATGGCTAGGCCTCACCCCCAGAGTTTCTGCTCCAGTAGGTCTGGAGTAGGGCCCGAGTTTGCATTTCTAAGAAGTCCCCAGGTGTGGCTGCTGCTGCCAGCCCAGGAACCAACCTTAAGAATCACTTTTCGAGAGCATGTCAAACCCACCGGCTGCGAGTTTGACATGCTTGAGAGCATCCGTCTCCCCATTGCTAGAACAGGATAACTGCTGTTCCGACCTAGGTTTTGTGAGAATCCAAGGAGACAATACAAACAAAGAGCTCAGCATTGTGCCTGGACCCAAGAAAGTGTCTGCAATTGCTAATGGGAGAGGGCAGGAGGCATGGCAAGCAGGGAAAACATGAGCAAGAGCAGAGGCAGGAAAGGGCCCAAGCAGGGCAGCGGGGCTGACAGAAGGGCCAAGGCCAAGCACAGCAGCCAGAGAGTCCAAGTTGCACGACGGAAGCAGCTGGGACCAGGTGGAAGCTGAATGTGGCAGCACTGGGCAGGAGGCTGTGGCCGGCAGCGAATTCCACATGCTGGGTTCTCCTTGGCTATTTGGCCAGGCACTGGGTTGCCAGGTTTAGCAAATAAAAATAAAGTCTGTCTTTAAATTTGAATTTCAGATAATCAACTCATAATTTTAGTATAAGTGCACCCCAAATATTGCATGGGACACACTAAAAATAAGACACCTTAGGTTATTTACCAGAAACTCAAACTTAATGAGGCACCCTTGATTTTTATTTGCTAAATCTGACAACTGTAGCCAGATACCAATTGCTTGCCACCCAAACCCCACGCCTGCCTGCGTGCTGGAGGCAGAAGGTTCCAGATCCCTCTGCCTCCCTTCCCATCTTCAACAAGGCCATCAGGAGTGGTCCAAACTGTAGGCCTGGGTGAGAGGGTCCTTTCACCTGCTGCTAGGCTCACCCAGCAAGAAAGCAGCGGGACACAGTAACTAATCCTTGCGCCTCACTTAAACGAAGCACAGAAGACCACCTAGCTCCATAGAGGAGGAAGTGCCACCTATAGTCATGAGTTGATTAAGAACCCAACAGTTGCCAGTAGCACGGGCCCATCTGCTGAGTGTACTCTGAGAGAGGAGAAAATAGCCTCTATCCTTCGCCCCAGAAAGGGGCAAACACAAGCACCCATGGCGGAGTGAGCCCTGCCTCATTCAGTTCACGTGGGCATTATTCTCCCAGAGGCCACCTCTTTCTCCCCCACCACGTAATCACCAAATTTCTGATTTACAGTTCCAGAAACAAGCCTGTCAGAAATACAATTTCCGCAACAAACTTTATATCAACTCCCCCCACCCAATCTAACAAGAAACAATGAAGACGGTTTGTGTTCCACCTTAAAAAAAAAAAATGCCATAAACATTATTGAATGCGTAGTGTGCTGCTCTGTGCTGTGTTTAGCATTTTATTTGGCCCAGTAGTTCTCAGCCTTGGCTACATATTACAATCACCTGGAGAGATGTTTTTTTTTGGGGGGGGGGTTTGTTGTTGTTTTTGTTTCGTTGTTGTTTGTTTTTTTAATTACAGTACCCCAGACATCAGTACTCGCACTGGACACAGTGATTCCAATGGGCAATCACTGACTTTGTTCATTCTGTTTAATCCTCACAACACAATCCTGAAGGGGAGGTTTTATCTCCATTTTGCAGATGAAAAAACTGAGGCTCGAAGAGGAATAACTATGCATCTATAGCCACAACCTCTGACCTCTCCTTTCTTCCTCCCTTCCTAGGCCCCCTGCAGGGTTTGCCAATGTTTCCAGTGTTTCACTGTTATAAATAATAATTATATCTAACGCTTCCACAGAAAGGTTTGTGGCATGGCACTGCCCTCTGGCCACTTTGAGATCGCTCTGCTCCCAACAAGGCTTTTCTGAAACACCAGCCAAACACTGCCTGGGTTCAGGACTGACACCAAATGACTTTTGCTAAAGCAAAGACAACTGAGGTTCCAGCCAGGTCCTGTCCTCTTGGGTCACAGAACCACGGTAGCCAGGTCTCACCACCCCACCGCCCAGCACTTCTAAGTCTGGCTCTTTGCCATTGTGCCCCACCCACCCTTCCAAGCCTTTCCTCAGTGCCCGACCTCTTCCTTAAACAGCAAATTCCCTTACCTCTTGAGCCTTCTGCGCGCATCTTCTTTGCAGGGCCCACATCCTTATAAGCTGTCAGAGAGGTCTTTTGATACTGGACAGACCGCGAACCACAGATCCAAAAGGGAAAAAGCGTTCCCTGGCTCGAGCCTCGCGGGCCGCTCCAGGGCCGAGGGATCTTTTCAGGAGAGCGCGCACCTGGGCTCACCTGTCCCGGTGGGTGGGGCTTGCCGGCCTAGAGAGGAAACGTAGCTGGGCGAGAAGGCTGGTCATCGCCTGCCCTCTGCTGGCCAGTAGCGGTATTGAGCCTGCTGCTGCTCCACAGAGGGTCCAGTGGGTGGACTGCAGGGGAGTGGGCACCCATTGAGCTCCTGTCGTATGTCAGGCACTGAACTGGGCGCTGGGGTGCGAGAATAAACGCGGAGCTCACACTCAAAGGAACAGGCAGACAATCATCACAGTCATTCGGGCAACTATGACATTACAACTGTGGGCTATGCGAGCATATGACAGATAGGAGGGTCCTGTTCAGTCTGGGGTGTGATAGAGGGGTCCGGGGAAACTGCCCCAAGGAGGTGACGTTTGAGCACCAGGTACCTCACAAAGTCATTTCGCTTAGTGTCGGAAATCCTGCAAGGTGGCTATCCCCTTTGACAAGGCAGAAAAGGGGCTCGGATCGGGGGGGAAACTTACCCAAAGTCACACAGCGAGCGAGAAGCCACGCCAGGAGGATTTGAAGGGCCCCCGCCAGCCACCCGCACAATGCTTCCAGCAGCAACCCCAGGGCGCGGGGCGGGGCAGGGGTGGAGCCCGCAGCCTGGCCCCGCCCACACGCTATAAGTGCGAGGCGGCCTTGGGCGCGGGGACTGGGCGCGGGGACTGGGCGTGGGGACTGGGCGGAGGTGGGGTCTGGCGGGGGTGGCGGCGGGAGTTGGAACCCGCCCCGGGCTCGTGGAAGGGGCGGAGCCGGGATCTCTCCCGGTCCAAGAGGAGGCGGAAGTGCCGAGCGAGTGCGGGGCCAAGGACGCTTGCCCGCTGACCCTGTGCACTCGGGTAGAGACGGCGGCTCCGGGTCGCCGAGGTCCAGTGGGCAGCTCCAGAGGTAGGGCCCAAGCGGGGCCTACGAAGAGGTACCCCGCGCCCCGTCCCGCCTTGCCCCGCCCATCCGTCCTGCCATTCGACCCTCATTCCTTCCTGTCCTCGGGCCTGAGTCGGTCTCCAGCCAGAAGGGAACTCTCAAGGGTTGAGGAACTCACTTCGTCCTTGTTTCTGGTCCAGCGGTGGTGGGGGACTCTGGACATCCAGAATTTGGAATCAGGAAATAATGAGATGCAAAATCTTTCGGGGAGGGCGGTTGGCCCAGCATCATCCCAGGCTGACTGACCTTGGGAGGTAACCCCCCCATTCTGGTACTGAGTCATCTCAGTGGCAAAGCAGGGGTGGCCTTGCCCTGCCTGCTCTGAGGCTGGCCAGGTGGGGAAGGTAGCTGTGAAGGCGGCTGGGAACCTGGGGTTGGGTTTTTCCCTTCCAGAACGAAAGGAATTCTTATCCTCCTGCTCCCTCTGTTGCTAGATAGAGAACCGTGCTCCTACCTGGGAGCCCCAAAAGCTGAAAGCTCCCACGCAGGGCAGCTTGCTCCAGCTTCCCCCAGTTGGAGTCGCATATTGGCTCGGGAGACCTGTGGATGTTCCCAGAACGGTCTCAGGCTCGGGCACCCCGTGAGGCCTGCCTGGAGCCCACCTGCTTACTTTGCAAACGGTGGGGGTCACCATATCATGCAGGGCCTTGAATGCTGAGTTAAGAAGTCTAAACTCTCAACTGTGAGCAGGGACAGTGCTTTGGAGTCTGGCCTGTAGTGTTGTCAGGCCCAGCCTGGGTGAATGGGGCTGTCACAGTGCCAGGAAAGATGCTGATGCTGATAGGTGACGTGTATGGGCATTTATTGCATGCTAGTACTTTACTTGAATTATGTCACTAATTGCTCTTGCATCCCTTATGGTATCCCCATTCCAGTGGCTGAGCCAGGCTTAGAGAGGTGAAGAGCTTGCCCAAGGTCACAGCTGGTGTCAGGAGGGGATTGGAACCCAGACAGTTTGGTGCCTTTCTCACAGTGTCCTTTTGCCATCTAGGATCTAGGCATCCGGTAATAAAGCCTTGACCTAGTTCAGCAGGAGAAAGGAGGGACCAGATGAGCAGAAAATTGGGGAATGGGATTCAGAGGTTTTTGGAAGTATTTAATTTTAGACGTTCATTTGGGGTGAAGAATGACATAGGGGAGCCAAGCAGAGCTTCCCTCCATCTGGGAAAGACTCAAGGCTGGGACCTAGGGAGAGGAGATGCCTTCAGGGATGGGTGCAGGTAGGGGAAGGCAGGCTCACAGGAATCCCTCCAAATGCTGAGCAGGCAGATGTGGGGCATCCACTCGTGGTTGGGAGAACAGATTGAGGAATGAACTGTAGGCTGAGAAGGGTTTGAAAAATTGAGGCCTTGTTTCATAGAAGGGGAAATTGAGGCCAGCAAAGTACTTGTCTGAGGACAATCCCCTGGGTGACATCTCTGCTGTTCAGCTCTTTCTATTACCTTCAGTGGTTCTCAGCCACGGCCAGTTTTGATAATGTTCAGAGACTATTTGATTGTCGCAACTGGAAGAGGTGCTACTATTGATATCTAGTGGATAGAGACAATCCCCCCACAGCAAAGAATTATCCAGCCCCAAAGGTCAGTGATTCCAAAGTTAAGAAACCCTGTACTTGGTCCAGCTCAGCATTTCACCCCTCCCCCCAGCCCCAAGCTTCTTTGCCCTCAGCAAGGCAGATAGCTCAGGCTTGGGCCTCCAGCTGGGCAGACCTTTGCCCCCAGCCCTGGTCTGCCCCTCCCATGATTGTTCCTTTATTTCTGGTAACTTCTAGCAGTCCTCTCTGCTTTTCCTGGGCACAGTGGTCTAGAGTCCCGCCCACCAGAAGTCAGTTTGTCTGTCTCCCTAGACCTGTGTTCACAGAGTTTGGTGTTAGGTGGGGAGACACCAAAGTGGAAATTTTCACAAAGCCCAGAGTAGGTGCATTGCTGATAAAATATTTATTACATTTGAGTGGCATGCTCAGGGTCCAAAGATCTTCATTTTATCTCAGTTTTCACTGTAGCAATTGAAATTGTACCTTATGTTTGTGAAGCTCCACACTCCTCACAAGCTCCCAGGTGACGCTGGTGCAGCTGGGGATGGAGCACACGTTGGGTAAGGTATTACAGGGCTGTGCAGAAGCGTGCTGTGGGCCGGGCTGCTCTCTCCACAGACAACTGTGGACCGAGGAGTGGAAGGAACCATGGCATGGAGTCAGGAAACCAGGATATGAGTCTTCACTTCCTCGCCTCTTAGCTTAATAGAGTTTGGATAAATCACTTAACTTCTTTGGTCTTGCATGGCTGGCGGTCCTCCAGGAATTCTGATTCAGGGTCTGAGAGAGGGAAGTGCCCTGTGGAAGCCGATGGTCAGTGTCCTGGAAGCTAGAGGGCAGTGGGCCACTGGCGTGGCCAGCAGGGAGGGCAGTGAGCTGAAGTTGGCAGATGGGCACCATGCCAGCGTGAAGGCGGCTCTCGTTATGGCTCTGGTTTTTCTCTTTGGTGGCCACGACCTCCTGCTTCTAGCTCATCGAGCTGTGCCTGGTGTGGGAAAGCTGGAGGGACAGGTCTAGCCAGGGGAAGGAGGAGAACTTTGGTGCCACAGGCCAGTCCTAGGCCTGAATAGTGGCCTGAGGACTGGGGGGTCGGGCCCAGAGACACCGGGTCAGGTGTGAGCCATGGATAGGCTTCTCATCCTCCTAAGGAAGTTGGGAAGGACTTGTAGTTGGGGCCTTAAACTGGGAGCTCCCTCCACCCACAGCTATAAGGAGATGAACCCAGGAAGAGAGCGGGACAGAGCCTTAGGCACCTGCAGTGCTCCTACCCCTGGTACCTCACAAATCAGCCACGATGGACCAGCAAGGCCCCTTCCAATTCCTAGGACCAGGAGGCAGCAAGTCAGCTGAACCCATTTCTCAAGTGGAAAAATTGAGACTCCTGTCTCCTTATTTACTGGGAGGATATCAGCCTTTAGGGCTGTTGCCTGTTACCCACAGGGGCCAGGGCCTGATATGTCAGGAGGCTGCCCCCCATTAACCCCAAGGAGGGGTGCCTGCCTCCTCCTAATCCCACAGTTGGGCCACCTAGAGTTCTGGGCCTCAAATCTCTGCTCCTGTCCTTCCTAGTTGTGAGATCCTGGGCAATTCACTCCCCTCTGTGAGCCTCAGCTGGCTTGTCAGTAAACAGGAATAATGACACCCACTCGGCCAAGCCTGCAGTTGTTGTGAAGAGGAAATGAGCCCTGTCACCAAGCATTGTGGTCATTATCATTACTCACGGCATTTAGAGGCTCAGAGAACCCCAGGTCGCCTTACCCTGCGCCCTCATTTCACAGATGTGGGCATCAGCACCTGGAGGAGGGAGGCAGCTGTCCAGGACCCTCATGGTTGGTCAGTAAGTGAGCCAGAGCCCACATCTACTGGCACCCCTCCCATCCTGTGACTTCGAAGGTGCTCCAAGGGCCACACACTGTAAGCCAGGGGACCAGGGGTGGAGGGGAGTGGGGGGGAGGGGTGGGAAGGAGGGGTCGGATCAGGATGCAAAGTCTCCCCAGGGAGTGGTGGGGACCAGACCTTGGTGCCAGCACTGCCTCCCTTTGCCAGCCCCAGCCATGAACTACGTGGGCCAGCTGGCGGGGACCGTGTTTGGGACCGTGAAGGAGCTGTACCAGGGCCTGAACCCGGCCACGCTGAGTGGTTGCATCGATGTGCTGGTGGTGAAGCAGGCGGACGGCTCCTTCCAGTGCTCGCCCTTCCATGTGCGTTTTGGCAAGCTGGGTGTCCTGCGGTCCCGGGAGAAGGTGGTGAGTGCTGGCAGCTGCCAAGGGCCACGGCCGGGGGTGGGCTTTGAGGCCTGGGCAGCCTCCGCAGTCTCAGGAGAGCACCCAGGCCTCCCTGAGGTGGGGATCTGTCCTCTGGACGAGCTCCCTGCCTTCTCAATTTCCTTTGATGGTTTTAGGTTAGTTTGGGGCTTTGGTCCAAGGGGTTCCTGTTTTCCCCTAAAAGCAGTGTAGTGGAGCCATCAGACCCGAAGCTGAGTAACCCTTCAGCTTACTCAGACCCTACCCGTGTGCTCTTCTAAGTGGCTTCGCCTGTGCAAGTGGTGTCTTTCTGCCTGGTGATTCAATAGGAGGTGATAACACCATCCCAGGCCAGGCCTCTGGGGGGTGACACTCAGAGGTTCTTTCCTCTCCCTTAGGAAACCTGCATTGTTGTCACTGGTCTCTGGTGTGTGAAAGGGGGTGTGATGGGCCCAGACCCCTCACACGGGGGTGACTAAGAACCTTGTAGGAGACAAAATAGTGCCTTGTGGTTAAGAACTAGGCTCTGGGTTCATAGCCTCCTTTGGCTACTTCCCAGAGAATTATTAACTCCTCCCAGCCTGTTTCCTCATCTATAAAGTGGGAATAATGACTGGAGCTGCTCAAGGGGAGGCTGTGAAGATGAAACAGGATCGTCTAGATAAAACGTGATGCTAAGTGCCTAGGAAGTGGTCATTCTTACCATTGTTGGTCGAGCACTGCCCTGGGCCTGGGGACTCAACAGTGACAAGATGAATCATGTCCTTGTCTCATGGGCTGTGGGAGAGAGGAACACAGAAACCAAAGCACAAATAAGGATACGGAGACCATGATGCATGCATCAAGGCCTCGAGAATCAGGAAATGTGTTGGGGGAGGGGCATGGAAGCTCAGCCAGCCTTTCTAAGGAGGCAGGACCCTCAGAGAGGGGAGCAGCCCCGACACTAAGGGCTGGGGAGACAGTTTCAGCAAATGCAGGGCTGGGGGAGGGGAGGCAGCAGGGAGTCCGTCACTGGGACCCGTTGGGAGGCCAGTGCCCCAGTGGACTGGAGTGTGGGAGTGAGGGCAGACCCATCATGCCCTGCTACAGGTGGACATCGAGATCAATGGGGAGCCCGTGGACTTGCACATGAAGCTGGGGGACAGCGGGGAGGCGTTCTTTGTCCAGGAGCTGGAGAGTGATGAGGTAAGTGCCTCTGTCCTTGACAGCACTTGCCCCTGCCCTGAGCTAGTGGCCCCTCTGGGCGGGGCCTTGCGGTTTGTCACTGTCAGCAAGGGTCCGATGCAGGGGATGGATGGGTTAGTGCTGACACTCATGACCTGCTATTGGAGCCTGAGTAGGATTTGGGGGTAGGGGAGGGGACGAGGGCTGACTTACCCTCCAGGGAAAGTTGGGGAAGGTTTCTCAGAAGGGGACACTTGAGCTGGGTCCTGAAGGGTGAAACAGAGGCCTTCCTCAGCAGCTTGAGGAGAGGAGGGAGCTGAGGCGTGGCTGGGGCTGCGGAGCATGAGATGGCTTGTTCTGGATCTGGGGCCGGCTCGGTGCAGCTGGAACATGGAAGTGTGTGGGTGGAGGAAGAAGAGAGGGGTGTTTGCAGAGGGAGGCAGGCCCAGCACGCGCCAGCAGAGGTATTTAAATAGTTTGAGCTTGACAAACTTTAACTGAGCCCTGTGCCAGACACTGCCGTGAACTCAGATGAGAGGTGACCCCTACTTCAAAGGTGGTTCCCAGACAAGCCTGGGAGACAGACACGTAAATAATGGCTGATGAAACGCTTTGGTCATTACAGTAAAGGGGGTTGGAACAGAGGCTGCAAATAGTCAGGGCAAACTTCCTGGAGGAGGTGACGCCTGGCTAAGTCTTAAAAGGGAAGTAGGCATTTACTGGGAAGTAGGTGTGGGCAGAGAAGACGAGAGGCTGATGCCCAGGTCTGTCCAAACAGTGTGGTCCACACCCTGGGCTGCTGGGGATGCAGCAGCTCCTGGGGTTAGGACTGCTTTACCTCTGAGCTCCTCTGAGGGAGCTCCAAGGCCAGCAGCAGTTACAAGGCCAGGCTGCTGCCACCTCTGTCCAGCCTCCATGTCTGTTTTCCTGACCCCAGATGAGCTCACGGCAGGGCCTGAGACACTGGCAGGGCTCAGGATGCCTGGTGACAAGAGCGGTCCCCCTGAGCTGTGGCCCCTGATCTTCTCTGCAGGAACATGTGCCTCCCCGCCTGTGCACGTCACCCTTACCTTGGGGAGGCCTGTCTGGGTTCCCCTCCGACTCCCAGCTGGGTACAGCCAGCGAATCTGAGCCCATCATCATGGGCGTCTCCACGGGAAGGAAGAAGAGGCTTCGTAGGAGGAAACCCAGGTGGAAGGAGGACACGGTGGCGGACGATTCTAGCTCTGAGGAGCTGGAGGCAGGTGCTGAGAGTGAGCTGTCCCTGCTGGAGAAGCCGAGGCTGGAGACCAGGTGGGGGCCAAGGGTGTGAGGATGCCAACCTGGGTTCAAGCATGTTTCTTCTGCTGGTGCTGTGTGACCCTGGGCGAGGGCCTTGACCTCTCTGGGCTTTAGTTGCTTCGCCTCCCCAAGCTCCTGACATCCAGGCTCCCATGCCCTGTGCTGTCAGTGACCATTTATTTCCCTGTGGCCCCTCAGCAGTATCCAATTGGAAGAGGAGTCCTCGTCACAGCCTACAGACATCTACCCCTACTCCGATGGCGAGTGGCCCTCCCAGACCAGGTGAGGATCCAGGTGGGCCGCAGGGGGGACTCAAGACCAAGGTGGTTTCCATTTACATTTTTCTAATAAATAATGACTTACAATACATTTAATGTGTTTACCAGCCCCTTGTATATCTCCTTTGAAAAGTGTTTAAGTTGTTTGTCCATTTAGAATAATTGTGGTAATATGCACACAACATAAAATTTACCATTTTAGTCATAGTAAAGTGCACAGTTCAATGGCATTTAATAAATTCGTGATGTTGTGCCACCGTCTAAGACAATCGCTATCTAGTTCCAGAATTGTTTCATCGCTCCAAATGGAAATCCTATACCCATTAAGCAGTCACAAACTTGTCCCCCCATTTTTTACTGCACTGCCTTCTTATTATCGAGTTGTTGGGAGTTCTTTTTATATTAATATATCCTTAATATATTCTGGGGATGCAACACAAGCATAAATATATTTAGCAAATATTTTTTCCCGGGCTTGGGGGGTGGAGGGTGGCGGCAGGCTGGCTTGGGGGATCTCTGAATTCGTGTTTCCTGCAGCCTTTCATCGGGAGGGCTAACATCCCCTAAGAGTGACTCGGAGCTGGAGGTGAGGACCCCGGAGCCCAGCCCCCTGAGAGCTGAGTCACACATGCAGTGGGCCTGGGGGAGGCTGCCTAAGGTGAGTTCCTCCATGCCATCCCCCCATCCCTACTTTTCAGGGGCTCCATTGCCCCTGCTGATGAGGACTGGAGTGACTGAGACTGGGGCCACCTTCCCAAGGCCCTGTGGGCTGTGGGAGGCAGCCCCTGCATCGGCCCTGCCCACATCCTTCCCATTTGTTTCACTGAAGGTGGCCAAAGCTGAGAGGCCCATATCCTTGATGGTCCCTGATGGCAGCACTGGGTCAGCTCAGGGAGAGCCCAGCATCCTTGACCTTCGGCCTGACACAGAGGTGCCCGCTCTGGTGGGTCCCCCTCTCCCTGCCCCCGAGAGAGAAAAAAACAAGACTCAGAGATCCAGGGGTGCGGATCTCTCTCCTGCCTCAAAATCATGGAGCTGGGCTGCTCTGGAGGCTCCGGCTCCCACCCAGCCGCCAGAGGGGTTCTCCAGGAGGAAAGGTGAGTGATAGCTAGATACCACCCCTCCCACCCCAGTGTTTCCCTGGCCTCACATAATCTCCGGGGTGGACTCTGGGACATCAGGCATGTTTTGAGCACTTACTGTGTGCCTGGCATTGTTTGACACCAGCCCTCATGGGGGGCAGACCGATCATGCATACAAAAGCCAGAAAGAACGTTGCAGGGATGATATGGAATGTTACTGTTCATTGGGTGGGTCAGGGGCTATCTAGATCACGTGGTCAGGAAGGCTTCTGCAAGGGGGTGATTTTTGAGCTGAGACATGAACAGTGAAGACCTAGGCAAGTGAGGATCAGGAGAAGAGAATTCAGGGGCACAGGGAATAGCATGTTTCAAGGCCACGAGGCAGGAGAGAGGTTTCCTGATTAGGAACGGAGACAGCTGGTGTGTCTTGAGCGAGGCCAGGGAGAGGGTTGGGAGATGAGCAGGGCTGGACATTCTCGGCTTATCAGCTGGGATTATTCCGAGTCCATGGGAAGGCACTGGGTAGTCACCGGATACATGTGGCTATTTAAAACTACAACTAAGTAACGTTTAAACAATTCCACGTCCCCATCACAACACATTTTGAGTGTGCCGATAGTCACCTGTGGCTGTTGGCTACTGGACTGGACTTGCTGACATAGGACATTTCTAGCATCGTAGAAAGTCTACTGGACAGTGCTGCTTTGGGTGCTCCAAGACAAGGGGGCCTCATACTGCTCAGATGACGGAGCACACGCTAGGGCTACAGCAAATGTCATCTCCTCTGCCCTCAGGCTCCCTGAAGAGAAGCCAGCACCTGGGCCCCAGTGACATCTACCTGGATGACTTGTCCTCTCTGGATTCTGAGAATGCAGCCCTTTACTTCCCCAAGAGGTGCCTGGGTTCCGGGTGCTAGTGGCTTTGGGATCAGGACTGGTGGGGCCAGAGGTTGGCTGTCAGGGGCTTGAGAGGGGTGAGGCCCTCCTCCCAGCCTCCTTGTATTCATGTCACTGCTGACCCCTTTCCCCCCAGTGACTATGGGCTGGGGCCCAGGAGGTGGAGTGAACCTGGTAGCCAGAAGCCAATGGGGCACCCCAACCCTGAACAGGAACCAGAACCCACTCCAGACACAGTGGACACGATAGTGCTGTCTCTCTGTGGAGGACTGGCTGACAGCCGGGACATTTCCCTGGGTATGTCTAACCATGAGCCCTTCTAAGGATTGGCCCTGAGCCTGGGGGCTGGGGAGAGCAGGGAGGACCCCAGAGGGTGGGGCAGCAGAGGTGTGAGGCTGGGCCAGGCTCTCTGAATTCTCTGCCCTGGGGAGCCCACATTTAGCCAGCAAGGATAGGGCATTCCCAAGGCCCCCTGAAACCAAGGCTGAGTGCTTAGCTGTGACTTATCCTGTGAGTCCAGGATGGCCAGTGCCTGGGGTGGGAAGAGCAGGTGCAAACGTATCAGCCTCTCCCCTCACTCTCTGCCTCTGTGCCCAGAGAAGTTCAATAAGCACACAGTCTCCTACCAGGATCTCGTCCAAAACCCTGGCCTCTTGGACGACCCAAACCTGGTGGTGAAAATCAATGAGAAGTAAGTGCCAGGCTGGGCTGCTGGCTGCCACAGGGGTCCCCCTGCCTCCTTCATGGCCCTGCAGCTCCTACACCCTGTTCTGTCTCTCCAGGCACTATAACTGGGCTGTAGCTGCCCCCATGATCCTCTCCCTGCAAGCCTTTCAGAAGAACTTGCCCAAGGTAATGGTTAGAGCACCACTGGGCCTTCTGGGGAAAGTGGCCATGGCCTCAGGGTAGGGGGCCCTTCGCCAGGAAGTGGAGGGTGGGCAGAGATGGGCCTGGCGCTGACGGACTGCGAGACCCACTCAGGGAGAGGAGACCCCTGAAGACTCCTCCATGCTGTGTGGACAGAGCCACCCCCTTCCCTCGTTTCCTGGCGTAGTGAATCCCACTGGATTTGGATTGTACTTCAGAGGAGCTCAGGACAAACCAGAGCGGGGGAAACACTGGACAGGGACATGCCTTCAGCAGGAAGTTTTCAGATCTGGGAGATGGAGGTCCCACTCCTCACCTGACCCAGAGATCTTCTGAGCCTGGGCTGCGGGTGTTTGCCCGCTTTATCAGCACACATTTGTTACATACCTACTATGTGCCAGGGACAGTCATGCCCTCAAAGAAAGACAGTTAAAGACTCAGCCAGGTGAACGTAAAATTCAACTGTATTGGGAAGGAGAGGTCTAGGTCGCTCTGAGAGCCTCCACAGGGAAGTTTGCTGAGCAAGTGCCTCCTGGGCAGAGATCGGAAAGATGAGTAAGTCTTGGCAGGAACAGCATGTACAGATGCTCAGAGGCGGGAAGGAACCCAGCCTCTTTAGTCCCTCCTTGAGCCTCCACCCTGTCCTGCCCTGCACCTGCCCATTCTGCCCTTCTGGAAGTGGTCCAGGGCCCTGCACTTGTCTGTTGTTCTCCATTTGATTAGAGTTGCCCAAAGAACACCACTAACCAGATGTAGACATCTGGTGCCTCCCTGTAGTAGTGATGCTGAGCTCCGTCCTCTGGCTGGCTCTGGGTCTGAGCTAGTACCACAGCCTGTGAGAAGGAAGAGGGTCACTCTCCTGCTTGACTGTCCTCACCTGGACATACCCACCATTGAGGTCCCCGGGAGACTGCCTCAGCCTGTTCCCAGCTCAAGTGGACACCATGGCCAACCCACCCCAAGCATATGTCCTCTTGGTGTGGGTGCACTGTTCTGTGTTTATAGGAAGCACAGATTTAATCAGTGTTTTCCACAAGCTCATGTTACCCCCACCAGACAGGAAAGGGAACATACAGAGAGCGCATTTATGGGATAGAATCACTGACCTTATGAGTTGCCTGTGTTGGTCTTGGAGGTTGAGGGGGTACTGGTGCTAGACTGTCCTTCCTGCTGTCATTTGGTGGCGTCATGCAGGGAGTGCCAGATCTTGCAAAACTCCCAAACCACTGCCTTCAGCTACTCTGGAGAAACTGACCCACAAGCTTTGGGAGCCAGGCCAAGCCTGGGCTAGAAGTAGGGGGTCAGGGCTGGGAGGGAGTGGCCTTGATCTCCCATGCTTACTTCCATGAATCCCAGGATGGTGGTGGGTATGCTTCCTCAGCCTCCAGTGTTGGCAGCACCTTGCTTGAAAGTGAGCCCCAGGCTCCGGGTTTATGGTGGCCCCAAGGGCAGTCTAAGGTGGATTTGTGTGATGCAGAGGGAAATGCCATGGCCTTTATCTGCCCACAGAGCACCGTGGACAAGCTGGAAAAGGAGAAAATGCCCAGGAAGGGTGGGCGGTGGTGGTTTTCCTGGCGACGCAGGGACTTCCCGGCCGAGGAGGTGGGTGGTCACGGTCCCAGGGTGGGGTGAGCCCAGGCAGGACCTAACTGTTCACTGGATGGATGTTCTTCCCATAGAGAAGTGCCCCGAGGGAGAAGACCACAGCCAGGGAGGCACGGGGGTGAGTTGCTCTCTTGGCTGGGGTTGGGGAAGATTGCTGTTGGAGGGTCAGAGTGGTTCAGGCACCCCTCCCCCAGCCAGCGTTCTCTGTCACTCCCTAATCACTCCTACACCCTTTCTTTCTCCTGAGAAATGCCCCCATTTCACAGATGGGAAAACGGAGACTTAGAGATATACTAAAGGTCCCACAGCCAAGAAATGGCAGAGCTGGAATGGGTGCCTAGACTCCTGGCCCAGACAAGGGGTTACGTTATTAGGGAGGGCAAGAGCCTCGCCTCTCCACCAGGGGCCTGCTGATCTTGCTTCCTTTTTTACCTCTGAACTGAGCCAGAATGCCCAAGGTTTGTGTGGGGGGAGTAGGGGTGGGGTAGCAGCCAAGGTGAATCAATTGAAGCTAAAGCAGGTAAGGTTGGGCGTAAACCCTAAAACACATATCTGGGTTTTCAGGTAAATATCTGCAGGCAGGTCTGGAATCCTGGCTGTGGAGAGGCACTGAGAGCTGAGCCCGGGCCCTGGCTCCAGCTCTGCCACCACCTTTCTGGGTCTAGCCTGCCAGCCCACATCCTTAGTCTGCTACCACCCCTAAAATAGGTGGCACCTAGAGGGAGGGGTTTCTGGTCCCCTGAGTAGTCTCTGGAGGGGCAGGGACAGGCCCAGGCCTAGGCTCCTTATGACCTGGGTTGAGGGGTGTCTACTGGGAGTGCAGTGCCTTCAGCTGGCGGAGGTGCCTGAGCGCTGCGCTGCTCACAGGGAGAAGACTGATGTCCTAAGTAGCGAGGATGACGCCCCTGACAGCCCCGTCATCCTTGAGGCTCCCTCCCTGCCACCCTTGCCTCCAGCCTACACTCCTGCCTACAAGAAGTCCCTCCGCCTCTCCTCTGATCAGATCGTAAGTGTGTCCATGTGGGATGGTGGGGGTGGGATAACTCTGTCACAGAGCCCCTCAGTCACTAAAGCCTAGAATCCAAGCCAGTGGCAGCCGAACAGCCTCTGCTTGAATACCTCCAGGGGCAGGGGACTCATTTCTTTACTTGCCAGTCCAATGCCCTCACTGGAGAAGCCCTCGCTAGGCCTACAATATCAACCTGCAGTGGGTGGGCTGGCTTTGCTCTAGCCCTTGGAAGCAGATATTGATGACAGCCCTTCAGATTGGCCCTGCATTCGCGTCTTTGAGCCCAGTAACATCCTGAACTAAGGATGTTCTCTCTCTGAATATGACTCCATGGCCAGGGAGGTGCCCGGGGGCCTGGCTGGTCTGGTACAGAGCAGCTGCCACCTGTGTGGTACCCAGGACTCACACCGGCTGTGGCTGAGCTGCCCTGATCCTTCTCTGTGGACCAAGGAAAGGGCTAGGGTCTCTCTTTGGGGTTGTCACAGGTATCCTAGCCCCAGGCAGGGCCTTCCTATACAGTGAGGTGTCTCCCTGTCAAGGGCAATGCCAGCCTTGTGGCTGACCTGAGAAACTTGAGTGGGAGCCACAGGCCAGGCTTTGTCCTCGAGCTTCACCCCAAAGGAACTCAGAGGGAGGTTAGGCTCCTGTGCCCGGCACCAACCCTCCCTCACTGCCTCCTCGGGGCCACCCTCTGCCCACGTGGCTCTCTCTGATGGATTCAGGCAGGTTCTCTGAACTGGGAAGGAGAGAAGAATGAGAGGCCTGGGGATTGAAGGCCACAGTTTGGGGTGGCAAGGGGTGGACAGTGCCTGGCTGTAGCTGATCACAGCTCTCCACCTTTGCCCGACACCAGCGGCAGTTGAACCTGCAAGAAGGTGCCAATGATGTGGTCTTCAGCGTGACAACCCAGTATCAGGGTACCTGCCGCTGCAGGGCCACCATCTACCTGTGGAAGTGGGACGACAAGGTGGTCATCTCAGACATCGATGGTACCATCACCAAGTGAGGCCTGGTTTGTTGGGGGGGGGGCGGTGGGCTGGAAATGTGCCTCCCTCTGTGCTGGGGGGCAGGGGCCAGGGAGAGAGGCCTCCCAGTACACCATCTTGGGGCTGGGAGCTGGGCCCCATGCATGGGACATGAGGGCCACATGAAGCTACCTTGGAGTGACGCCTCCTCTGGGATCTAGGTCGGACGCTCTGGGCCACATTCTGCCCCAGCTGGGGAAAGATTGGACACACCAGGGCATCACGAGTCTCTACCACAAAATCCACCTGTGAGTGCTGGGGCTGGGGCTGGGGCTGGGGCAGGGCCCTAGGGAGGGAGGGACAGGACAGTTTAGGCCACCATAGCTTCGGCCCTGGGGAGCCAGGCTTGGGGACCAGACCAGCAGGGCCCAGAGAGGAAGAAGCTGGGCCATGGCGCTGGAGTGCCGAGACCCACCCACCAGTCCTCCTGAGGAAGACTCTTCTCCTGGGGTCTGGGATCTGGGTCTAACCGCTGAACTTCACGCTCCAGAGGAAGTCTTGCAGACTTGCTCACACCCTTGTCCATCTCGGTCCGCCTGGGCCTCAGGACTCTGTCCATGCTCCCTCTCCCGAGGCCGCCTCTCAGCCTGCCCAGCTGTTCTCCTGGACTGCTCCCTGCAAAGGCCTCTGGGTTTAGAGACTTGAGCTGAGCTGGCTGAAGCCAAGAGGGCAGGGTGGATGGTGCTACCTGTCCCTGTGCCGGGCCAGGCCCCCTGGTCCCTGATGGCTCTATGCCACCCATCTCCACCCCCAGAAATGGATACAAGTTCCTGTACTGCTCAGCACGGGCCATTGGCATGGCGGACCTCACCAAGGGGTACCTACAGTGGGTGAGCGAGCGGGGATGCGGCCTCCCTAAGGGCCCCATCTTGCTGTCTCCCAGCAGCCTCTTCTCCGCCCTGCACAGGTAATCCCCTACACGATACGCACCCACGGCCCTGGAGGGGGGTGTAGGCCCACTGCCAGCCCAGGCCGGCACTGGGCCTGTGTCACCTGACCCTGCCGTCCTCTGATTGCTGCCCCTCCTCGGCTGCCTTCCCTGCCCTGGCCCTGGCCCCCCAGGGAAGTGATTGAGAAGAAGCCAGAGGTGTTCAAGATCGCCTGCCTGAGCGACATCCAGCAGTTGTTTCTGCCCCACGGACAACCCTTCTATGCCGCCTTTGGGAACAGACCCAATGTGAGTGTCTCCTCCCCAAGGGCTGAGGCACCTCTCCTCACCCCGCAGCCCACCAGCCCCTCTTTGTCTCCCACAGGACGTCACTGCCTACCGGCAGGTGGGTCTACCTGAATCTCGGATCTTCACAGTCAACCCCCGAGGGGAGCTCATCCAGGAGCCCATGAAGAACCACAAATCCACGTGAGGCCAAACCCTGCCCTGTGTCCCCAGGCCCTGCCATGTCCCCACACCCCAGCCTCTGCCTGGGCCCCAATTCCAGCTCTGCACCAGAGCCTCTGTTCCTTGCCCAGGGCTCCCAGGCAGGGTGCAGTTGGCCTGATGTGGCAGGGGCCATGGCCTGGCGGCAGCTCAGGCCCTCAGTGCTGGCCCTGTTTTGCTCATAGGTACAAGCGGCTCAGCGAGGTGGTTGAGCTCCTCTTCCCACCCTTGGATCGTGGTCCCAGCACAGACCTGGCCAGCCCTGAATACAGCAGCTTCTGCTACTGGCGGGAGCCACTGACCACTGTGGACCTTGACACCCTGGCCTGACACCCCTTCCTCCCTGGCCTGGCCCAGAACTGACTGGGAATCCCAGGACATCCGGCGTTGGAAGCTGGGTGCCATAGGACCAGCCGGACGCGGAGGAGGGGAGATGAGGGCTGGTTGGCAACCTCTCTCCCCCCTATCCTGTCCCACGCCTCTACCAGCAGAGCTGCAGGGGGTGGGCAGCTGTTCCCGGCCTCAGCTGGCCTGTGGCAATTAAATAATGTCACCTGGGCCCTTGCAGTGTTCTCTGAGCCCTTGATATCTCTGTCCCTATCACTCAGACTTTGCCTCAACTCCTGATGGGACAGAGAGAAGAGGGAGGCCCCACTGGGGCTTGAGAGCTGTAGGCGCAGGGAAGGTTGGCAGCAGCAGCGGGGCATAGATTAGCATCTGGGAGGAACACAATGTCCCCCACCCCTTCAGGGAGCCTCTGAGGCCAGACCCTTACACAGCCCTGGCCCCGTCCCACAGCACTTGAGCCAGACACCTGAGCATGTCCCCTGAGGATGCGGCCCCAAATCCTGCCAAACAGGTGGGGTTGGCCTGCTGCCCTCCCCAAGTTCAGTGCCCACACAGCTGCTGAGCAGGCTCTTGCCCAAGGAGCTGTGGGAAGCAGGACTGACACCCACTGTAGTCATCCCTCCCACTGTCTTTGGGGAAGAAAGTACCTTTAGTTTAGAAAGGCTAAAAGCTTTAATCCAGGCCCACCCTCCCCCAACAGCACCAAGAGGGCAGAATTCCAAATGTCGAGAAGCTGGAAGGCAGGGCTACTGGAACCTGCAAAACAGCACAGGAGGGCCCATGCTGCCATGGGAAACTGAGGCCAGGCGCCTCAGCAGATAAGGCATCAGGGTCTCTGGGAATTGTGCAGGCCAGATGAACGCTTGTGTTTTCAGATTGTTCCTCAGTCATGTTCTACCTGAATTCCTCACGACTTCATGAACATCCAGGCGGGGCTGGGTTTGCAAGGATTCTGGAAACTACGGCTGGAGCCCTCTCCCTTCAGCCATGGCCTTCTGCCCAGGGTTTGGCCTCATTCAGGCCATGACATACATGAGAGTGGCCTAAGATTTCCCCACGCACATGGAAAGGAGAGGACTATGTGGAGACCAGAGTGCCTGAAAACATCTCCAGGGAAGAGAAGGAGACGCTTATGTTGTACAGGATCTCCAAACAGAGATCCTGTCCAATCCTGTCTTCTAGGGATCAACAGCTCCCTAAGCCCTCACCTGTGGGAGGGTCAAAAGGAATAAAGAGAACTCGTGCCTGAGTCTGTGCTTCTGTTAAGCCCTGAAGGACGTGTGGTGGTGGAAACCTCTGGTCCTTGGTTCAGAAATAGCATCTGTGAAGCTGCCAGGTTATGAGGACAGAGCCAAGCTTCCGGCAGATGACGGGAGAGAGGCTAAGGGGACAAAGGAACCAGGAGCCTCCATGGGCTCGGGCCTACTGCTTGTGGGCAAAGGGAGATGTGGACAAGCCACTCTCTGAGAACGGACCTGCAGTCTTTGCCCAGGTGCCAACTCATGTCTGCAGAAGGGGAAGTGGCACACTGGATTGTGAGGTCTCCTAGGTGCGCCCTTGCCTGCAGGCATGTTGTACTTGCCTGGACCACTCTCCTGAGCTGTCCAGTTGAGCAAGGATGTTGATGTCTGAGACAGTCTCGTGGAGCTGGACCAAGACTGTTCCTTGAGTGCCCTCTGCAGCAGCCAAGGGAGACTGAGAAGCATGGTCTGGGCTCTGGGGTGATGTCCCCAAGGGTTGGTGGGATCTGGGGGTTAGGTCCTGTCCAGCCCGCCTAGTTGGCCTGCCTTGGCCGCCCCCGCTCAGCCAGCTGGGCTTGGCAATCTAGCAGGTCATCCCGGAGGCGGGCGATGTCCTGTGCGTGCTGGGCCAGAGTGCGGTTCAGCTGATCCACATGGCCCCAGAGGCCCTCCCTGGGCCCGAGTGAATCCGTGGGCAAGCTGTTCAGGTCTGCTGCCATTGGGCCCAGCTTCCCACACACACCCTCCACTTGTGCCACCCTCTGATCAAAATGGCCCACTGCCAGCTGGAGTTCCTGGGCTGTGTCCTGGCAGCGGCTCAGCCCGCCGGCCACATCGGCCACACCGGCCTTGAGTTGCTCCAGCTCCCCCCGTAGGCTCAAGACCTGCCTGTGGCCAGCTCGCAGCCGTGAGCCTTGGCTGCTGACCTGCTCCTGGATGGCGTGGACCTCGGCCTCCACCTTGCGTTCCCGCTCGTCCAGGGAGGTGTTGGTGGCTAAGAAGGCGTCGGAGTACTGGCTGACGGAGTCGCTGAGGCCTGTGAGTGACTTGCTCACGGAGTTCAGATTGACCTTGAGCAGGGTGATCTCGCCCTGGAGTGAGCTGCCCGTTGCTTCTGCCAGCTGCCCCTGGACCTCGGCCACAGTGCCATTGAGCTGCTTGAGTAAGGCTGTGTGGCTGGCCACCTGGCGGAGAAGGACCTCCATCTGGCTCTGCCAGGCCTTCACCTCAGCGACGAGGTTGTTCAGAACAGCTGAGGTGGTGCTGGGGGTACATGAGGTCTCCAGCGAAACCAGCCGTTGTTCCAGCACGGCGAGCTCTGTCTGCACCAGGGGCCCTGCAGACCTGCCTGGTGGGGTGCTGTCACGGCTTAGCTCCCCAGCCAGTGTCAGCAGGCGCTCCTCCAGGCTGTGCACCCGCTCTTCCAGCATGGTCCTGAAACTGCCCCTGCCCTCTCCCCCCTCCTTCACCCCCCGACAGCAGCCCCTCCCCCCACTCTCTGTCCCATTGAGGGTCTCCAGGCCCTCAAGAAGTCCATCCACACCCCCCTCGAGCATGGCAGCAGAGAGCCGCGTGAGCTCATCCCTGGTGCTGGGGCCATGGCCCCTTTGGACCTCGGTGACTGCCTGCAGGTTGCTTTCGAGGCTGTCCATGCGGGCACTGACCAAGGCTAGCTGGCTGCAGCAGCTGCCCCTACCAGCCACGCTCAGGCCCTGCAGCTGGCTACCCAGCTGTGAGAGCTCTCGGCGCAGGGCCAGCTCCCGGCCATCCAGGCTCTGGTGCAGCCTCAGGCTGGCCGCCTGACCCTCCTCGCACTGCTGCTGCACCTCCTGCACCCGCAGGTCGCACGCACTCTGGACGCCTTGCAGCTTCTGCTCGAAGCCATCCAGCAGGCTCCCCCAGAGTTGATGCAGCCGTCGGTCCACATATTCGTCCAACAGGGTCAGGGAGGTGAGCGGAGATGGGGGGGCCTCCCGAAGCTGCTGCAGGTGGGCCTCGTGGCCGAGGGCTAGCCCATGCACCTCATCCAGCAGCTGCACCTTGGTCCGCAGTGTGTTGCTCACCTCTGTCACCTTGCTCAAGATCTCATCCAGAGGAGGGGTGAGTGGCCTTCCAGCTCTGTCTCCAGGGTTCGCAAACCCCTCGGGGATGCCTCCAAAGCCCACATGGGGATCAGGAGCTCTGGGGCCACCAGTCATCCTGTTGGGGTCCTCGTGGCTGGCCACCAGGCCACTGAGGGTACCATATGCTTGCGCCAGGCGCTGGACATCACCCTCGAGGCGTTCCAGCCGCTCACCAAACAACCCTAGGCCTTTCCTTCCTGGGAAAGAGAAGGAGAGAATCCCGGGTGGGATCGCTGGCCTGGCTCTCTCAGCTTGTCCTGGTACCAAGCCACCTGAGAGATTTCCCATTCTAAGCCAGCCTTGCTGGGCATAGCTCTGTCATTTTGGGGAGGGGGTCTGGGGGCTCACCCTTTTGTCCAGCACAGATGCACCCTCCCTAGCCCTGCCCAAGCTCAGCTAGCTTGGGTCAGTCCCCTTCCCCCTTCCCCCAAGAAACCCAACCACCTTGATAGGGTCTCCATGGGCAGACTCACCGTAAGGGCTGGGGGTGGCTCTGCTAGAAGGGGGCCTGGGGCCTGGGCTCAGCTGCCCGGAGGGAATCTGGGGCTCAGGCTCCGACTGGGGTGGGGTGGCCCCATGGTCTGTGAGGTGCTCAGGGCAGCCTTCTCCAGTGAGCCCAGGGCAGCAACGCCAGGAGAGTTCTGTCACCTTCTTGTAGCCGACCTTGTACTTGGGTCTGAGCACTGTGCGGTACCTGGGCCAGGGATGGGGAGAGGGCAGGGCTCTGAGTCTGTGGGCTGAGGCGTCTGCCTCCTGGCAGGTGACCTGCCCCTGGCTGGGATTCAGGGCCACTCTCAGACGCTGGATACAGTCTAGGTGTCTTCCCACCTCCATAACACCCCCGGGGTTTCCTTTCCTGTGCTGATGGAAACAGGCCTTGCCAAGGCTCAGAGATGGGTTAGGGGAGTGCAGGAAAAGGGGAACAAGAATTTAGCCCCAAGGTCACCTGGACACCCTTGAGCTCATACTGCCATCAGAAATTTCACTGTGGCTTTCGTGGGACCTTGAAGAATTCTGACAAAGGTGTACTGCCCTGGAGCTGGGCAAGCAGCTCCTCTCACTGCCCGGGAGCCACTCTGGGCTCCCATCAGCTCCCCCGTTCTCCCCACCCCTTCCTACCCTACTCTGAAACTCAGCTCTGGTCATGGAGGCTGGTGACAAGGTGCCTCCGGTTTTGAGCACAGCGGTGAAGGGCCCAGGTGGAAGGAAGAGCAGGGGCCACTCCCTCACCTGCTCACCCACTGCAGGCCACTCCTGCCTCCACAACACCCTGTCACCTTCCTTTCCTGTGCCCAGTGATGGAAGCAGGCCCTTTCCATACCCTCACCCCTGGCCTGCCTTCTCCACATCACCACAGCCCTCCTTGAGTCTGCCCGGGGCCCCTTTGGCATCAACCACTGCCAGTGTGACCCTCTGCTCTCCCCTGAGCCCCCCCCCCAAACCCCACTTCTTCCTTGTCTGGTGCTGCCTCTCCCCTAGAAACCCTCCTCTGGTGCCCTGTGAGCTCTGATTCCTCCCTGGCCCCCTCCGCCCAGCTGGTGTGGGCTCTCTTAGAGACATAGAGTTGCAGCCCTTATAGAGCTGGCTGCTGCCCTTAGCTTAAGGCAGGCCTGGGGCATGGGCCCAGGTATCCTGAGTGGGTGGGATGGGGGTGCACTCACGTGACTGTCCCGGGGCACTTGGGCCCCCATCCACACTGCCGGTACTCAGCCTTTATGTAGCTCTCTGCTCCCTCCTGTAGGACACAGGTCACATTCCTGTGCACCACGTAGGCGCAGAGGGCCCTGCAGGGGAGAATGGCATCCTTGGAATATCTGGCCTGGGCCGGGCCTACTGAAGCTCTTACATGCCCCCCCCCCTTCATCTGTAGGCCTCAGCAGGAGATGTGACTCCCATCTTTTCTCTGCTACTTCTAATTGCTGGGAGCCAGGGTCCTGGGCCTGGGGTCCCGCCCACTGCTGGTCTCACTGGTTCCAGCCTCCCCATTGGGTTGGCTCTGTACTGAAC
This sequence comes from Murina feae, assembly GCA_004026665.1. Taxonomy (NCBI): domain Eukaryota; kingdom Metazoa; phylum Chordata; class Mammalia; order Chiroptera; family Vespertilionidae; genus Murina; species Murina feae. Next base: position 129,327 of record PVJC01000135.1, on the reverse strand, counting down.
CAGGAGTCTGGTGCAGCTGCCCTTCCCTGGTCTGACCTCTGCCCTCCCTGCCTGGGGAAGAGGCCCACCCTGGATTCCCCACCGAGGGCTTTGCTACATTCCAACTCCTTCACTGGCTCTCAACTCCTCACCTTGGAGGTTTCTGAGGTCTCAATATAGTTCATGAGGCCTTTGAAATAAATCACCCTTCTCTCTTCCTCCCCTGACCGACTCCTGGGCCAATGCACCCACCTTGTACCTTTCTGCCCCCTGCCTCTGTTCTGGTTCCTCATCCTCAGATCACTTCTTCTACCGTCTCCTCCCGGAAGCCTGATCTGATGTGCCCAGGCCCACTGTCAGCTATTGGCCGACACTCTCCTCTGATACCTCTGAAATGCAGCTAGAGTTCAAGTGCAGCTAGCACCCTAGGCAGAGCCCCTAACTCACCTGGAGACCAGTTGGCATGCCACTGCCTACTAGACGCTGAGACAGGGGAGGGGCAACAACCCCACCTACAGGCCACAAGGGCTGGGGTGGCGGCTGCCTGGCATAAACCAGCCACCTGTGGACTGCTGTGGAGCTCTGGAGCCACAACATGAACCCAGGACCCGGGAGTCCCAACTAGCTCTGTGGCCCACCCACGTTGGGGCTGCCAAGGGGCTGCTGGGGCCAGGCTGACGGCGGGACAGGGCGGGGCGCAGGGCTCCATCTCGGACCTGGGGGGGGGCAGGGGAGTGGTGGGGGAGAGCCCCGTGTGCGGCCCGCCCGCCCTCCCTTCCCTCCACCTGGTCCGCTGCGTCCGGCTCTGCACACAGCGCAGCTGGAAAATGTTACTGCGCTGGAAAGGTTTCCGCGGGCACTGCCAGGATTGCCGCCGCCGCGCCAGGCCCCCTCGGCTTACTTTTCTTTGCCAGTCCCGCAGCCTCCCGAGGCGCGGGGCACGCGCCCGGCACGGCACCAGCTGGGCCCCGGGAGCCGCCCCCTCCGCGCCCGCCGCGGCCTCGGGCGCCCGTGCCCTCCCGCCTCCGCGCGCGGTGGGGCAGGTGGGAGCGGCGCCGCGGGGCCGCCCCTCTCGTCCCTCCCGCTTCCCGCCCGCCGCGCGGCCCGCGCTTACTTGTGCGGCCCCGGGCGCAGCCGCGGGCGCCATCCCGTCGTGTACAGGCTGTAGCGGGACGCACCGGGCGGCGCGGGCCGCGCGAGGAGCGGGGTGCCCTTGGCCTGCGCCCCCGAGAGCAGCGCCGCGACGGCGCACAACCAGACGGGCAGGCGACGGCGGCCCATCGCCGCCCCCGCGTCCCCGCCTGGCCCCGCGCGGGGCTCCCGCCCGTGTCCGCCCGCCGCGCCGCCGCCGCCTGGGTCCAGCCGCCGCTCGCAGCCCCGGGAGCTCGCTGGCTCCGCCGCCTGGCGCTCCGAAGCCGCTGCGTCCGTGGAGAGGCCGGCGCTGCGCGCGGTTAGGGCCGCTGAGGGGAGGCGGGGGGCGGGCTCTGCGCGGATTAGCATAAACTTGGGTCCGCGTCGCTCTCCTCCGCCGGCCCCCTCTCTGCCTCCAGCCCCCCGCCCCGCTCCGAGCTGACGCGCGAGGGGCCGCCCGCAAGGAAGAGGTTAAGAAGGGAGCAGCCCTGGGGTGGCGGGGGCGCAGGCCGTCACGCCCTGGGAGGCCCCGCACGCTCACCCATCCACATGCTTCGGAGAGAAGCAGAGCCAAACCCCTGGGCTGGCCGGGGTGCGGGGCTCTCGGGAGCCGCCCGCCATCCGCCCGGCACGTCGGTCCTTAAAACCCATTGTGCACCTGGGACCGCCTTCGTCCAGGGCTCCGGGGCTGGGATGACCGTGTTTTGCGCCCGCCAGCAACACCTCTGCAGCCACCGCCTTGGAACAGGCCCCAGCCCTTCCCCCGTGGGCTAGCTCTGCCTCCAGGCACCCATCACTGTCCGGAGGTGCCCGGGAGAGCTGATAACTCTTCAGTGGCCTCCCGGGCATGTTGACTCCTCCTCGATGAGCCTCTGCAGCCTAATCTGGCGGCTGTCCCTCTGGTTTCCCGGTGGGGTCCGTGTGATCGCTGTCACCCTTAGCCAAGGATGCTCCGCTTCTTTTGGTGCCTCTGAAGCTCGCGGCTAGCTGTACCACCGCACGGGCTCACGGTTAGCGTCTGGTCACAGAAAACCTTCAGGTGTTCTCACAAAGAGCTGCTGTTGAGCCAGGCTCTCTCCCTATTTCCCTTGTGAAATTGACTCTTGGAACCCAAGCGTTAGCCTTGGTAGTCATCCTTATTCAACATCCTCTCCTTGATACTTTAACCCACCCAGAGCGTGCTGAATCCTGATTCTGACATCCAACAGAGTGGCACTTCTTCCTGATTGTCTCATCCACACAGGTGACCACAGCCTCTGTGTCTTTTTTGTTGTCGTTGTTGCATTTTTAAATTATTTTTAAAAAATGTATTTTATTGATTTTTTACAGAGAGGAAGGGAGAGGGAGAGAATTAGAAACATCAATGAGAGAAAAACATCCATCAGCTGCCTCCTGCACACTCCCCACTGGGCATGTGCCCACAACCAAGGTACATGCCCTTGACTAGAATCGAACTGTGACCCTTGAGTCTGCAAGCCAACGCTCCATCCATTGAGCCAAACAGGTCAGGGACATTTTTTTATTATTACTTAAAATATTACAAAGAGTAGTACATATGTCTCTTTTCCCCTCCTCCTTATCCTTCCTCCATCCTCCCCCCCCCCCTCAGTGTCTTGTGTCCATGGAGCCTCTGCGTCTTTAACAAGTGGCTTGTACGTATGCAGAAGGCAAGGGGCTCTGAAGCACACCTGGAGAGGCCTGGCTCCAACCTGACCTTGGGATGCAACCCACACCCTCCAGGTAAAGCAATGATACCAAGGGGCCCAGAATGGGGCAACTCGGAAACACACCCATGCTTATGCCCTCTCCCAGCCTTCCGGGCATGTGGGACCGTCTCCTCGGCTTGGGAATGGGAACACAGAAGCCAAGGGGACCCAGCTTCCCAGTGGAGGCTGTATTAATGTTTCTTGGGCTGCCATAACAAATTACTGAAAACTTTGTGGCTGAACAGAAATACCCTCTCCCCTAATCCTGGAGACTAGAAATCTGAAATCAAGGCATCAGCAGGGCCGTACTGATTCCAGAGGCTCGAGGGAAGGACCCTGCCTTTCCTCTTCCAGCACCTGGGCCCCTGGCAATCCTCGGCAGTCTTCGGCTTGTAGCACATCACTCCAGCATCTGCGTCTGTCTTCACGTGGCCTTCTCACCGGGTCTCCACGTGGCCCTCTTCCCACAGCCTTTCCTCTGTGTGTGTCTGTGTCCTCTCTTCTTATAAGGACCCCAGCCATAGAAGTCAGGGCCCAGGCAAATCCAGTGTGACCTAGTCTGAAGTCATTACACTGCAAAGACGCTATTTCCACATAAGGCCACATTGCAAGGGTCTAAGTGGACACAAATTTGGGGGGCACAGACTTGATTCAACCCACAGGATCCCTGCGGGTGGTGAGAGGACAAGTTATGTCCTTCTGTGGCCATGGCTCTGAGGGAATTATGGGGAAGCTGAGGAAGAGATTTCGCCAGGAGAGTGGGGCAGAGTCGAGAGGCAGTGGCCAACTGGTGACTGCCTTCCCCTGTCTGCTTCCAGGAACCCACTTCACTCGAGTTAGCTTGAATGGGCTTCTGATCCTGGCAACCAAATGATGCCCGTCTAAGACAGCCTTTCATCCTCCACCACAAATCCACCGAATGTGTTATTTTAATCTCCGGCCTTTAACAGAGATGTCATGAGCTGTTTTGCTGAGGGCAGGATACAGTGTCCATAAGCATGCTCTGGATCTGTAACAAATGAATTTCCACTTCTTGGAAAGGGGAGACATCTGAGGGAGATGAACGGGCCCAGCTCACCCTCGGCTGGGCTCAGACTGCCTGGCAGCACACTGCCCTGCGGCTCTGGAAGAAACCCCCTCCCCATCCCAGAAACTGTGATCCTTTTCCAAGGGGTCCCGCCCCTTCCTCTCACTCCTTTCCCCAGCCCAGATGTGGGGCCCACGACTCACAGGGAGGAGGCTGGATCCTGTCCGAACTTGGAAAAATCCACATAAGAGGCTGAAAGGACAGCCGGACCCCACATCCCTTTCCCAGGTGGCTGACATCAAACCGTGTTTAATTAGAACAGTCTCTTTCATTAGAACAGTCTCAGGAGCCAGCACTGGAGGTGGGGGTGGAGGATGTGGGTGGGGGAGATGCTTAGGGTCTTGGCTGGATCCAGGCAGCGGCTGGGGTCTCCCTTGCAGACTATGAGGCCACTTTGCATGTGCCAGACAGGAAACCTAGGCAGGCCAGAGAAAGGGGAGGGAGGCAGACTTGTCCTTCCTCTCAGCTCAGACTGGAGTTTCCACACCTGAATGGAGGCAGCTGAGGGGCCATGCACAGGGTCACACTATCTGTTCATGGACACCTGCACGGCTGTATCCAGACACATTTGGTCCGTCCCACAGAAATTCCCTATACACACACGCAGATCTCCACTAGCCTTTAGGGACAGCGGTGCCACCTCTCTCCTCAGGAGGGGCAGGATGCCATCAGGACGACAAGATAACCCTGAGCAGGGAGCATAAAGTCCTGTGTTCGCAGTCCGTCCGTAAGTGGCACAGTGTGGGGCTTCTTGGGAACCTCTGCCAGACCCCGAAGCCTCCTTCCTCCATGGGCTCTTGGGGCAGAAGGAAAGAGCTGGGTCCTGGGACAGAAGGCAGGTTTGCATGGTGATGACCCACTCACATGGGATAGCCCTTCCAGGCCTCCGAGTACTTCCCAGAATGCCAGGCTCCTCTCCCTCTCCTGGCTCCTCCCACCTCACAGGCTGTTCTCTGCATTTTATGGAGGCCCCACCACATAAGGTCAGTGAGAGCATCACAGAGTGTTATGGGAAGCAGTTCCCCTAAAAGAGACAGAAGTAGAAAGTGCTGACCCTAATAGCTTTCTACAAGCCTTTCCCTCCACAGATGAGCCCCCCGATGGGAGAATTCACCTACCCCCGAGGCAAATGGTGGTGGCACCCATCCTAGGATACAGGCTCCAGCTCCACCCCGCCCCCAAGCTCCTTTCTTCTGAGCCTGCGCAGTCACCTCCCTGCACATGGGGCCACCTGTGGAAGTTCTGTGCAGCAAGCTCTGCCCAGCTCCCTCTTTCCTCAACATAAACATCAGCACGCTCAAAGCCCAGTCGGCATTTTGATTACAGCCCTACGGCTTCAAAGAACGTTACAGTTAAATCCACACACTGGCTTCTCCAGGACCCTCGGGTGCAGTCCCAAGGTGAGGGCCTGGGAGAGAGTCCAGAAATCATGGACACTGGACTCTGGAAAGCCAGGATAGACTGCCACTGAGTTAGAGTTGCTTAGAAGGAACTTAAAAATTATGCAGTGCTGGTGGACCCTCAATGTGGACACATGCAAACCAGATGCCATCATTATGCAAACGATATGCAAAATATATGTATGGGCCTCCCCAGCTTTCCCAAACGCCAGATGTGGCCCTTGGGGACCCCGAGTTTAGCTGCGCCCTATTGTGAGGGACAAAGATGACCGTGGACCCATCAGTCTATTATGGTGGGCAGAAGGGACTTAGCTCTGAGGCTGTTCATGCACTGGGGGAAGGAATCAGACAAGGAGCCAATTGGACCTGGGTGTGAATCCCAGCTCCTCCACTTGCAAGTTGCATGAGCTTTACAGAGTCACGTCACTGCTCTGAGCCTCTGTCTTCCCATCTTTAAAATGGTTACTATGAGAACACTGGCTACAGCTGCTATCTGCAGGGTCGGGCACTAAGGGACACTGGCCAGGAGGCAGGGCTCAGAGTGCTTCTCTAAGAGGTGGGCGTCTGGGCTTCTTTCTGCTCGCTGAAGTGGAGGCTGCCGCGGGCAGGACCCTCTCCAGGGGCAGCCGCGCAGCTGTGGGCTTGGGAAGGCTGATGGACCAAGTATCCACCTGCTCCTCGTTTATTCAGAAATCTGCCAGAGTCCTACTCGCCGGGGGTGTGGTGGGTGCCCGTTGGTGCCCTGGCAGTGCGCCTGCCACCCCCTCTGCAGGAGTAGTGACTGCTGACACTCACAGCTACCCTACCTGTGACTGCCCTCAGATATGAGAGCCACCTCCCCTGGGAAGTTACACACCCTTCCATCCACAGCCAATGACTGGCCGAGACACGATACAGAAGACTAGCCTCTTCACTGCAAGGGTTTATGTTCCAGGCACCTCAGATCAGGCCACACCTAGGCTCCGCCTGAAACCGCATTCTTGACCTGCATGTGGCACTCACTATGGTCGAGGACTGTAGGGGAGTGAGGGGTCACAGAGGAAGTGCCTGGGTTGGGTCAGGGATGTCTCCTGGAGCTCACCTATGAGGAGAAAATATCCCAGGTGGCAAGTACAGTGTGTGCGAGGCAACGAGAAGGGCCCTGCTCGGTGTGCGTGGGGAACTCACAGACTTTTGGCTGGGTGTGGGGGGCTGGCCCTGAAAGAGGCTGGCAGGGACCAGACAAGAGGGACCTTGGGTACGCCAGTGAAGAGCCTGACTGTACAGCAAGGGGACAGCATTCAGAGCTGTCCTGAAAAATGTCCTCAGGCTGTCACTGCATAGAGCAGGCTGGGAGGAGGTAGGGGAGGGGGGGGCGAAGGCTGCCAGGAGGCAGTGGCTACTGACGGGGCGGGGGGGGGGGGGGGGGGGGGGGGGGGGGGGGGGGGGGGGGGGGGGGGGGGGGGGGGGGGGGGGGGGGGGGGGGGGGGGGGGGGGGGGGGGGCTCAGGGGTCAATCCCAGGGGCTTGTAGGGCAGAGAGCTGACAGGTCTTGGTGGCTGATTTGGGGACTATGAGTGTGGGAAGGATTTTGGAAGGTGCCAGGCGGAGGGGAGACAAAACATCAGAACAGGGGCATCCATGTGTGGGCATGTGTGGGAGAGAGGAGGGTCTAATGAGCTGAGCAGGGCAGGCCTGCATTCCCAGTGCCGGCCATGGGCAGCCACAGCCGGGCTGAGGAGGCTGAGCCTTGTGTGGGAGGCCTCCGTGAAGGCGGGTGCTGACAAGAATGGGTGGCATAGCTGGCCAGATTCCAGGGGACTGGGAGCTGCTCCCCGCTGCAGGGGCGGGGCGTAAGGCCCTGGGAAGGGCTCACACCCGCCCTCCTCTAACTCTTCTATTCATGGGCAGCGGAGTAAAAACCACACAGGATTACCACCGGTGACAGAGGAGCCAGGCATGCGATGGATGAGGGCAGCGAGGCCAAGCCAGCCCGGGCAGGGGGCTGCCCTCCACTGGGATAGGGGTGGGAGGAAGTCATTGCTATGGAAATTCATGCTTGGATAGGCAGGACCTGACCTCTACCCAGACACTGCCCTTATCTCAGACCTGCTCTGCCTTAATTCCTTAATTCTGGGGACATTTGCTGGGTGCCCTGCTCAGTGCTAGAAGCACAGACTAGGGGCAGGCAGAGGAGGCTGATAGTTGGGAGACATCCCAGGAGGGGCCAGGAAAGGAGCCTGGGGAGGGGACAGGGGCAGGAGACTCTCTGAAGAGGTGGGGGGGGGGCGCATGCTCCAATGAGAGTGAAGTGGCTTAGGAGAGAGTGTGGCTGAAGCTGGGAGGGATTGTGCACTTGGTCTTCCCACCTGCCACTTCCTACCTGCCAATGCCATTGTCTTTCCGCATGGAGCTCCCTCCTGGCCTCCAGTCCTTGCTTGAGGCAGGGCCACCTACTGCCTATGCTTGCTGTGCGGATGAACTGTGGGCTTTAGACGGGTCACTCTGGGGTCACGGGGAGGCTGCACTGGGGAGGCTGGTACCAGGACCTAAGCAAGAGATGCTGGGAATGAGACAGGGCAGGCATTTGGAGGGAGGGCTGTTGGGCCTCCAGGCACTGGCCGGAGAGATGGGTCTGGGCCAAGGTCAGAGTCATGGGGCCCACACCCTGCAGGGTCACAGGCCTGTGCCCCCCGCCCCATCTCATGCTTAGGGATAGATGGTATATTTAGCATCTATTTAAAGAGCTCCCTGCCAGGGCCAAACCACTCTGACCCCCCAGAGCAGCCCACCATGTGACCAAGGGGGCCTTCCCCAGGTGGAGCCTCTGCAGCCAGTGACTCCCACATTCCTGGCTATCCTGGTGTTGGCCCGCAGCCCGAGCTTCTTTGGGAAAGGGCAGGCAGGAGGCTCCCATGGTGGGACTTTATCCCGCCCCCCTGCCTGGGGCTCCGTGGGGATTAGGGCACCCTTCCTCACCCGCAATGTGTCCCATCCCCGCCCTCCACTGATGGACTCCACTGATGGACTGCCTCTGCAACCACAGCTCCTCCTGCCCCCACACCTCTCCTCCCAGCTGGGGAAGGGCTCACTGTCCCCTCAGCCACCCTCTGTGGAGTGCCTGGGTGCAAGAGGGGAGAGGGGCAAAGGAAGGGCAGCCACGCTGGTTAGGAGGCTGAGCCGGTTCCCAGGGTGCAGGCCAGGCTGCTGTCACGTAGGTGCGGATGGAAGGGGTGGGAAGCACCCAGGAAGATTAGGAGAACAGGAAAGCCTTGGTGATCTTTGAGGGGTGTCCAGCTATGGGGTGCCTTTTTGCTGAGACAAGGAAAGAGGGGGGCACACGCTGGAGGGAAGCCATGGAGGTGCCTGCAGATGCCCTGGAGGAGATGGGTGGCCAGGATATGAAGGCAGCTTAGGTGTTCCACTTGCCCACTGCCCCTTCCCAGCTTGGGTGGCTGGCATGTGCTCCGCCTGGTCCCTTGCTATGAGATCACACTTACCATCCCACTGGTGTCCAGAGTTCCTAATGAAGCCGCGGGGAAGGGGGCAACCTGTGGCCCTGGTGATCTCGCTCCTGAGACAGCTGGCAGAGGCACCCGTGCAGAGGGCATGAGGACCTGGGCAGCTGAGGGAGGTGCTGGGCCCTTGCTGCCCCTGAGGTGGTGCTGTCCTTGATCTATTGGCTGGGCCCCTCCCAGGCTTCGGCTCCACCTCCATCCACCTTTCAGCTTGGGGACCCTGGTGTGTCCCTGTCAGTCCTTTCCCCTGCCTCCCCAGCCTCTCAGCCTTCCTGCCCAGGAACCCTCCTACCTCTCACCCCAAACCTCATTCTCTTCCTTGTCCCATAATCAGGAGAACCTCAATTGCCATTATCTCTGGAGCCCAAATGGTCAGCGACAAAAGAAGGTTTCCCCACCTTGAGGGCTTGGAGGTCAGACATCCAGGCTGGCCAGGTGGCACTCCCAGGAGGAGGGCGGGGCAGGAGGTGTCTCCATCCCACCCCGGAGAGAGAGCTGCCTCAGCAGAATGGGCGGGTGGCTCCTAATACAGGGGAAATAAAGGCCAAAGAAGAAATTGGCGTAACAATGGTAAGTTGAAGGTTTACATCCTGCCCCAACTGGTTGATCTGAAACTGGGGAGAAGTTAATTCACGGGCAAAAGTTAAGGCCATGGGAAGGAAGCGATGTTCAAAGGGGCCCTGGGTGGTGGGAAAGGAAAGCTGCGGGTGTTCAACTTGACAACCCTGAGAGAAGGCAGTGCGGGCCTGTGCCTGGGCCAAGCTGGGCTCCAACAGGGTGAAGGATGGTGAAGGGGTGAGGAGCAGAGACAGCGAGGGTGGCAGAGGGGAGTGGGGGAGGCAAAGGCAGATGAATGGAAGACAAGGGCAGAAGCCTGGGGTTCTGAGAGGGAAGAGCTGAGCATATTTCTAAGCGGAGGGGAAGGAGCAGAGAGGGAGGGGTTGGAGACCTAGAGAGAGGGAAAGGACCCCAAAGGGACTGGAAGGGGGGGGGGAGCCAGGAAGGCCTGGGAAGCAGAGCACCTGTAAGTGCCATGGAGGGTAGAGGGATGGCAGGAAGAAGAAAGGTGTTCTGACTCGTGGCCAGGGCCTCTTGTGCTAAATGGCAGGGAGGCTTTCTCCAGAGATTGGGGCCAAGTGCAGGCGTGAGGAAAGGCTGTAGGGAGTAGGCCTCGGAGAGACCAGGCTGAGGTGTGTGGTAGCTGGGTGGATGGTGGCTGTAGGCCCCAGTGTCTTCCCACTGACCACAGGACTTAGCTTGAGGTGGGGCCAACCCATGGCTTGTAGGGCTTATCCAGGGCTGTGAGTGCGGATCTGGGGAGGGCAGGGGGGACCTGATGGAGTCAGAAGTGGGTGTTCCCCAACCCAGGTTCCCGAGAAACACATTCAGGATCGGCAGATACCTGAAACCGGGTATCGAAGTGATTAAACAAAGCTCCACTGTTTGTTTTGTGGCAATAAAATAAATCACACCTTCCCAATGAGAAAGAAAAGGAAAATATGACTGTTTGGGAACAATTCGGCTAATGCTGGCGTTTCCATGTGCCCTTCTAGCTGCCTGGTGTCACCAGCTGGCCCACCTGCCTGGCTCAGTCCTGTGAGAGTTTTCTCTGTCTTGACCCAACTTGGCTGTGGTTGCTTAGTAATTGTGATTATTTAAGCATGCTCTATTGCCATTTAAAACAAAACAAAACAAAACAAAAACAAGACTGGGGGTTAGGGAGGAGGGTGAGGGGAGGGAAAGGGGAAAAAATGGAGATCTATCTATCATTTGATGTAATACTTATCTATCATTTGTTGTAATACTTTAAGCAATAAAACAAAACAAAACAAAAAAACAAGAATCTAGGAGCTTCCCAGGGGATTCAGCAACGGTACGGAGTTTTCCAGAATCATTAACATCTGGCACTAAGACAGAGTGACCGATGCCATTTGGAGCCAGGTGTCACTGAGTGAAGGTGGGCGGGTCCACACAGCCCATCAGGAAGCACGGAGTTCTGTGCGAGCTGTGGGATTGTAAAGAGTCTCGGTGATCTGAAGGAGTTAGCATTTTGTGGCTTTTCCCATTGTCTGCCATAAAGTGGAGAATTTAAGCCATTCACCAGGAAGAGGGCATCCTTGTAAGTCATTTTAGGAAGGCATAGTTTTGGAGTTGTTGGAGGTCGGAATAGGAACCTAAGGAGAAGAGCTTCAAAAGAACGTTTTTATTGATTTTATAGACAGAGGAAGGGAGAGGGAAAGAGAGATAGAAACATGGATGAAAGAGAAACATAGATCAGCTGCCCCCTGCATGCTCCCAACTGTGGATGGAGCCCATAACCTGGGCACATACCCTGACCGCGAATCGAACCACTGACTTCTTGGTACATGAGGACGACGCCCAACCATTGAGCAACACCGGCTAGGCAAAGAGCCCTTTTGATCAGTGAAAAGGAGGGCTGATTTCTACAAAAGTGTACAAATTCTAAATAAATTTGTGGGCAAAAAAAACCCAAAAAACAAAACGAAACCCAAAAAAGTGAAATGTTGCATTGTGTGATAATGTTTCCACAAGCTTAAAAAAAAATGCGTATTGAACCCTGGCTTGGTTCCATGGAGACTCCTAGAGCTATTCCCTCTCTTGTCGGGTGTAGTTAGAAGTTTCCATAATAAAAGATTTTTCGAGTTAAAAAAAGAGAGGGGAAAGGATGGAACAATTGACAATAGATGCTGGTCATTCCTCTTGTTCCCTTCTCATTCTGGCAGCTCTGCTATATGTTGTCTACCACTACTGTTGTCCTGCCTCTTCCTGGTTTTCATAGTGAAAAAACATTCTATGGCTTGTCGACAAGGTATCAATCAATTCCTCCTGCAGAGGGGTTCCCTCCCCTTCTTCCTTCTCCCACCCAACCGGAGGTATTTAAAATGCTTCTGCTGGCTCCCTTTCCCTGCTCAGCGCCTACCTTTTGCCAAGCCCCTTTAGCCCTTGTAGCTGCAGACTAGCAATAGGTCCTTGGCTCACGCAATGGCGTCCTCTCTCCTTCATCTCCCTTGTCTCCAATCTGGTCCATTTATTGCCTGACTCAGTTCCTTTCTCGAGCACTTCCCTGTACGGGGAAATTCAATGGGCCCTTGTATTTTTTCTCTCCTGGGCAGGTGGATAGCACCTCAGTTGGCATGCGATGCTTTGCTCTTCTCTAGCAAATGAGATGTGCCGGTGTAGTCTTACCTTCTTCTCTTTCCGTGTAGCTTGCTCATTTGGGAAGCTTGTATGACTTTTTCCTTTAATTGTGGAATTCAGGAGTCTCCCCAGGCTATGCCTGCATGTCTGCTTTTTTCCATCATTCCTGCCTGGAATTCACGAACCCTTTCAAACCCCATCTTTCTTCAAACCACGGAAATTTTTCTTTCTCATCTTCAAGTTATTGCTGCCCCTCCATTTGTTGTTTTTTTCCTTCTGGGTTTATTATTCACACAGGCTGCCTCCTGGGTCTCTCTCCTCACAGGCTCTTTATCTCCATGAGAGATCTGTCTTCTGTTTTTTGCTTTGGGTTTTGCATCATCTCTTCCCCTTGGTTTTCCAGTTCTCCGTCCTCTCCTTTAAAAACCCATTTCCTAGTTCAAGAGAGCATTTTCTTTTGCATCTGATTTTTTAAAAAGTGCTCTCGTGTTGTTTAGTTTTCTTTTTCCTGTGGCTGTGAAGGTCGAGGCGTCTCTCCTCCCGTGGTTCTGAGTGAATGTCAGGCTCTCTGATGATGGTTGGGTTCCCTCAGTTGCCTATTAATTTCACTTTGTCTTTTTCTCCCCCAGAATGTCGATATAAATTTTATTAAGTTCCAATTTTCCTCCAGCTTTATTGAGGTATAATTGACAGATAAAAATGATATTAAGATGTTCGCCATGATGTCTTGAGATAAGTATACACTGACACACTGAAATGCTTACTGAAACCAAGCTAAGTAACACGTCCATCACCCCAGTCACCTTTTTTTTTTTTTTTTTTGACAATAAGAAAAACTCTCTTAACAAATTTCAAGTATATAATACAGTCCACTAACTGTAGCCATATTGTTGTACAGACCTCCAGGCCATTTCATGCTGTGTAACGGAAACTTTGTGGCCTTGGACCAACATTGCCGCTGACTCGCTCCCCCCACCTCCCCGGCCCTTGGCCACCACCACTCTACTCTCTGCTTCTAGGAATTCGACTCCTTTAGATTCCGCATACAAGTGAGATCCCACAGTGCTTGTCTTTCTGTCTGGCTTATTTCATTTAGCCTAATGTCCTCTTGGTCCATCCACGTTGTTGCAAATGGCAGAAGCTCCTTCTTTGGAAAGGCTGAGTAATATTCCGTCATAGGTACAGGTGGGTAAAAGTAGGTTTGCAGTTGTGAGTACGCAAAACACAGCTTGTGCTTGTATTATTATTTATTGTATTGTTTTCCATACAAACAACTGGAAACCTACCTTTGCCCATCCCTGTATGCACCTCATTTTCTTCCATCATTCATCTGAACTCATTCCAAGTGTCTTTTCCGACCACAACAGAATGACACTGGGAATCGTAACAGCAGGGAAACAGGAAAACTCACAAATATGTGGAAAGTAAACAGCGCACACTTAAACAACTATTTGGTCAAGTAGGAAATCAAAAGGAAATTGAAAAAATATCCTGAGACAGATGGAAATGCAAACACAACACAGCAAAACTTATGAGATGTGGCAAACGCAGCTGCTAACAGAAGTTCATCCTTTGCCTTCATGCAGCTCTAATCACGCCCAAGGCTCAGGTCCAGCTGACAGACTGGCTTGTGCCTGGGGTGTGCCCTAGGAGGGAGCACTCTGGGTCCCCATCTCCCAGGGACAGGAATGTGTTCTGAGGGCCCTCCAGCAGCCCCCAAGACGGCTGGACCAGCTCTCGGATGGATCCCTGCGCTGAGCTCTCTCTGCGCAGGTCTCTACTGTCTGCCTCTGCAGGGAGGGAGTGGGCCCTCTGAGTGCAGGGCCCCGGCCGAGCAGCCAGGCCTGCTGCTGGCGGGCCCTGGAGCTGTGCTGAGTAGCAGCCTAAGCGCTGGGAAGCAGACAGCCCTCATCCAGGAGGCTTCATAAAAGAGAGATTCTCAGGGTTCATGGATGTTGAAGAGATGACTGGGATCAACCGCCTCATGCAGGGCCAGGGCTCAGTGGTTAGAGCATGGGCCCTTGGACTGAAGGGTCTCCAGTTTGATTCCCAGTCAAGGGCACATACCTCGGATGCAGGTTGGACCTCCAGCCCCTGTCCAGGCTCCTGTGAAAGGCAACCAACCCATGTGATATGTCTCTTTCACGAGGATGTTTTTCTTCTCTATCTCCCTCTCTCCCTCATATGCTCCCTTCCACTCTCTAAGAAAATCAATGGGAAAAATATCCTCAGGTGAGGATTAAAAAAAAAACACGTATGAGAAAAAGAAAGCAAGCAAGCGAAGTGGAATTGGCAAATCAAATTGAAGAAACTATGAGGAGTTCTGCATATCTGTTGATTGTGAGAATGGCGAAGCTTTATGAGAGGAGGAAAGGACCTCCGAGGCTCTCAGTTCTGTTCTTGGCACAACGCGATGCACCTACCGGGAGAGCTGTCCAGACCTTTGCCGGCGGCGCAGACGGAGGTGCAGGAGGCACGGTGACCTCCTGACGACACCTGCAGCGGTGAGGCGGTGTCCAGGTGCCTCAGACCACAGGACGTGGCAGCAAAGGATTCTGCTCATCCTGCAGGAGACTGGTGGTCTGCTTGACAGCCCTGCTTCCAAATTTGAATTTATCGTTTGTTTTAAATTTCTTTACCACATGGTAAGCGTCATGGGAATTTTTTTTTCTCAAGAGCTTCAAAGGGAAACTATAGACATTTTTTTTTATCTTTAAAAGCTAGCAAGGATCGTCATCTGAGAGAAATTATGAACATTGCAAAGCCGCTTGGGACAGAGTGGATAAATTATGCCAAAAAACAATTCCTAAGGACTTCAAAGTTGAAAAATATTTCAATCCAAAGAAAAGAACTTCTGAAATAAAATAAATGGTTGCAATTCAGAGTAGGCATTTCTTCTACTTTGTCAGAAGAAAAGTGCTATATGAATAACTGTTCTGCAGGAGGGGTCCCTAAATTACTGATTTAAGTTTACACTTTTCTAAAAATAATTGTGACAAAGTGAAACAAATTTTTGATCTGCCCCATTCAGATGGGACAAAATAGTAAATAAGAATGGTTAAACATGAGCAACTTTTGTTTGGCAACTTTTTTTTCAATTCTCATCCGAGGGTATCTTTTCATTGATCTAAGAGAGGAAGGGGGAGAGAAAGAGAGAGAGAGAGAGAGAGAGAGAGAGAGAGAGAGAGAGAGAGAGAGAGACATCGATGTGAGAGAGAGACAGTGATTGATTGTCTCCTGACCAGGGCCAGGGATAAGACCTGCAGAGAGTTTCAGAATGTGTCCTTGACCTGGAATCAAACCCATGACCCTTTGGTGTGGGGGTCAATGCTCTAACCACTGAGCAACTGGCCAGGGCAACCATGTGCAACTTTTGATCCCACAATTCAGAGCATGTTTTATGCAACTCTGAAAGTGCCACTTTTGCTGTGCTTGCCTCAGCCTCATGGGTCTTTGAGGCTAGCTGATTGACAAGGTCTTCACCACCCTGTTCCTATATCTCAGCTATTGTAGATGGCGGTACAGAAAGCTCATTTTCTACTCTCTGTGGCCTGGATGTCCACTTTTGCTGCCCAGCCAGGAGGGAGGTGCTAACTCTGATGGCTGCCGAATAGGATGAATCCACAACAGTGAACACTTCCTGAGTTCTCACTTCCCGCAGTCACAGAGAACACCTTGAACTCATTAGTTCATTCAGTCTTCAAGTAACCCCTAGGGAAGGGATTAATGCTTCATTTCTTGGGTGAGGAAAATGAGGCTCAGAAAGGGTAAGTGGCTTGCCCAAGGTCACACAGCAAGGAAGCCTCAAGCCCGGAGTTCCAAACTCCAGAGCCAGTATAATCACTACATTATTTGTGAGCAAACAGAGGCTGAGCCGGGGGAGTGAGCCATCTGCATTAGCTGAGATAAAAATGTGCCACCACTTTAACCTCATCTCAAAGAACTTTCCATTTCCAGAGGCATCATGTGTTTCACGTACATTTCTGGGTGACCAGACATTCCTATAGAATTCTGAAGCTCTCTGCTGAGAAGGGCTAGCTCTCGCAACATAAAGGACATATGTTACAGTGCAATACTATGAAAACTTCCTCTGCCAGTAAAAAGTCAATTTCCCTGACTAAACAAATGGTGCAATACTTGCATAATGGAAGAGTACTCACGGATGAAAAGGGGACGGTACTGATTCATGCAGCCTCATAGATGAAGCCCAAAAGCCTTGTACTGGGTAGAGTAAACCAGACACAGAAGAATAGATACTGTAGGGCTTTATCTATATAGACTTTTAGAAAAGGAAAACGTAGTGTATCAGCTTGCTAGCACTGACTGCCACAGACGGGGACACTTAAACAGCAGAAATTAATCTTTCTCACAGTTCTGGAGACTAAAAGCTCAAGATCAAGGTGTGGTCCTAGCCAGTTTGGGTCAGTGGATAGAGCATTGGCCTGCAGACTGGAGGGTCCTGGGTTCTGTTCCGGTCAAGGGCACATGCCCGGGTTGCGGGCTCGGTCCCCAGTGTGGGGTGTGCAGGAGGCAGCTGATCAATGATTTTCTCTCATCATTGATGTTTCTACTTCTCTCTCTCACTCCCCTCCTCTCTGAAAACAATAAAAATATATTTTAAAAAAAAGATTAAGGTGTGGCCAGGCTTGGTTCCTCCTGAGGCCTCTCTCCTTGGCTGTAGATAGCTAGCTGTCTTCTCCCTGCACCCACATGTCTGTGTCCCAACCTTTTCTTACAAGGGCACTGGTTAAACTCGATTAGGGCCCACCTGTATGACCTCATTTTATCTTGGTTACCTCGTTAAAGGTCCCATCTCTAAACACCCTCACACATTCTGAGGTTCTGGGGTTAGGGCTTCCATGTGGGAATTTTGGGAGAACATGATTCAGCCCATGACACCTACTCCATGGGGAACACACCAGAACAGTAGCTGCCTCTGGGAGCAGTGTGGGATAGAGGTTGACTGGGCCACAGTGAACTTTTGGAGTTGACGGTAAACTGTATAGAGTGACAGGCATTGGGGTTACACAAGTACCTGTGTTTGTCAAACTTATTGGAATAATACACTTAAGGCATATGCATTCCACTGGATGTCAATCTCACCTCCAAGAATATCATAAACAAATACTGAACTCTAGTTAATGATATGCTTGCCTAGTGTCTAGAGGCAAAGTGTAGTGGTGTCTGAAATTGCTCTTGAATTGACTGATGTGTAACTAGATGGATGGATACATACAGCATGTTCACAATTGCAGAGTCGAGGAGGTGGGTTTATGTGGGTGGGTATTGTATAATTCTTTCGATTTTTTTTGTATGTTTAAAAATTTTCATCACAAAATGCTGGGGGAAAATATTTTTAAAAATAAAATTTCCACTTCAAAAAATGTTAGCCAGACATTTATCATGAAGTCTCCTGGATTACGAGATCAAGGCCCAGTCATGGAGGGAATGACCAGGACTCCTGCCGAGCCACTGGTGGGTCAGTGCCCACTGTGTTTAGCCCTAGGATGCCTGTGCCCAGGAGGAAGGGGAGGAAGGTGATTCAGGCAGAGGCGTGAGCGTGGGAGGGAGCTCCTGGGACCAGCTAAGGTGTGCGGGCTCAGGGTCAGAAGAAGCTGAGGTGCACTGTGGTTTGGAATCCAGGACCATCTATGATCTGTTTCCTTAAGCCATGATGACTCCATTTAGGCTCAGTGAGAGTGCTGGGTGGACATGTGAATGATATGGAGTTGGCAGCACATAGTAGGTAGGCACACAAGTACTGAATTTGGGAAGGGGTCTTCCCAGGATGTAATCCTTAAGAGACAGTGAAGTTGCCTGTCTGGTGGAGGAGTCAGTCTCTGCCTCTGCCAGGCCCACCTCTGGCCTGGCCTGCAATACCTTGAGGAATGGGCCCCGGAGGCTGCTGGGTCTCTGGGTTCCTGGACAGCCAGGGTGAGGGCGCCTTGCCACATTTTTAGGAGAGAGCACATCCAAAACAATTTCTTTTTCTAAAAACTCGGCGCTAACGGGTTCCAGATGTCCGTTTGTTATATAATGGGGTTTGTTTTAATAGCATCAACTTCCAGATGTGCAGCCTGGAATCAAGAAGCCCATTGGCCCCTGGGGACCTGGTGAGCCAGGCCCAGAGCTGCCCAGGGAGAGAGCAGACGGATGTGCAGAACCAGGCAGGGGAGAGGAGCTGGTGGTGCCTTCCTGCTGCCCACTGGGCCGCTCACCTGCCCAGCAGCTATCCCCTGACTGGGAGAGTGGGGGGGTGTCCCGCCTCCTGCTGCTCAGTCCTGACTCTGAGCAGGGCTCCCACTGGACAGTCACAGAAAGACAGCCTGAGGGGCGTGTGCTCGGGAATCAGGCTGCACCAGCACTGCCTGGTGACCTTGGTTAGGTCTCTGGGCCTTTCCGATCCTCACTGTCCTTGCAGGGAAAGTGGATGAACACCACACTATCCCACGGGTCCCTGTGAAGAGTCAGGACTGAGCGGCACAGGTGAGGACACCGAGGAGGATTGGGAAGCCTTGGGCCTTTCCCCTGGGTCCGTGGAAGGACAATCCCCTGTAACCTAGCAACCCCCCAATGCCCCTTCCCAAGCCGGAGCCCCTGGGCGGCACAGGCAACCTTTCCCTGGATGCTGGAAGGGAGTGTGACGTGGCGGTCAGCACCCCCACCCCTAGCACTTGCCCCACTGCCCTGCAGCTCCCACAGACAGAAGCTTCTTCCCTGGCCGAGCCAAAGGCAGCCTCTGGGGGACCCCCAGCTGGTCAGAGCTCCGCTCTCTGCAGCCTTGCTGAGTGCGTCCACTCCCTCGCCTACCTGTTGGGCCCTCAGGTGCGGGAGGCAGTGACCAGTCTCCCGATCCTCTTCCTCTCAGCTGGCTGCAGCTACAACGTCCGGTGGATTCAGATGGCGGTGCCCTAGGAGGGATGTGCAGGTCCAGATGAGAAAGAGCCCAGAACCTAAGTGTAACCACAGGAGACAGACACACCCTTCCACGCCAGGAACACTGCTGTGGTAAGGACGATAACCATCCCACGTTAATGCGTGGAAACAATGCAATTCTAGCAAACTCCCAACCAAACTGGAGGGTGGGGGTGGAGGGTGGAACAATATAAAGGTGACATGAAAAGTAAGTGTAGAGGAGTCATTGTAAGGGACTGAATGGCTGTCCACTCCCCCCAACGCCCTCCCCCCCCCCAGTTCCTATATTGCAGTTCTAATCCCCAAGGTGATGGTATCAGGAGATGGAGATGTTGGGAGGTGATTAGAGGGCAGAGCCCTCTCACCCTTTTTCTTCCATGTGAGGACACAGTGAGAGGCTGGTACTCTGCCACCAGGAAGAGAGCCCTCACCAGTGCCCGACGATGCTACCTGAGCTCAGACTTCCAGCCCCTGGAGCTGTGAGAAATAAGCCACCCAGTCCAGGTGTTTCGTGATGGCAACTCAAAGGGACTAAGAGAGTCATGATGTCTCCGTGAATGAAGAACAATAAGGGAGGACCTACCCTCCCAGCTGTTAAAACATAGGGTGACACCTGGCAGGTGTAGCTCAGTGGTTAAAGCATCGGCCTGTGCACCACAGGGTCATGGGTTCGATCCCCAGTCAAAGGCCCTGGTCAGGGAGTGTGCAGAAGGCAACCAATCGATGAGTATCTCTCACATTGATGTTTCTCTCTTTCTTTCCCTCCCTCCCTCACTTACACTCTCTCTAAAAATCAATGGAAAAAATATCCTTGGGTGAGGAATAACAAAATACCCCAAACATATGGTGAAACTCTAATAGTTTAAACAGTATGGTTCTAACACCAGAATAGCAGAGAAATAAATGGCACATAAAAATAAAGGTCCAGAAGTAGAGCCATCTACAGGTGAGAATGTGGAATGTGGTAAAGAAATTCATTTCAGACCTAACCGGTTTTGCTCAGTGGATAGAGCGTCGACCTTTGGACTGAAGGGTCCCAGGTTTGATTCTAGTCAAGGGTATGTACCTTGGTTGCGGACACATCCCCAGTAGGGGGTGTGCAGGAGGCAGCTGATTGATGTTTCTCTCTCATCGATGTTTCTAACTCTTTATCCCTCTCCCTTCTTCTCTGTAAAAAAATCAATTAAAAAAAATTTTTTTTAAAAAGAAAGAAATTCATTTCAAACTAAAGAAAATAGCAATGCTAGCTGGTTACCTTCGGGGCAGGGGATTTGGTGTGGGAGGGCAGTGAATGTGAGAGATGGTTTATTTTTCATTGTGTATCTTTCAGAATGTCTGACTTTTCTAACTTCATACATGTAATACTCTTTTTTAAAATGTCAACACATTTTTATGTCAATATGTCAACTAGAGATTTTGGTTCCTTTGGGTTTTCCCCTTTGTACATCTTTGTATTGAAGAGAAACCTCACAGGTATTGTAACACTAATAATAACACCCCATTGCTGGTTATCTCTGGGAGGTGGGCCCAGGGCAGGCTGTTCACCGTCTATGCCTTGTATTTCCATGACGTTTGGGTCGCTTCTCATCCTTCCCTTCTCTCTTTGATTCCAAGTATGACTTTAAAAATCAAAAAGAGGAGGAATGAATTTTAAACAAAATAAACAAACGAGCGCAGAAATGATGGATTACTCAACAAATGGTTCTGGACAACTGGCTAACAATTTGGAAACAATAAAGTTAGATTCCTACCTTATACCATAATAACCTCATATGGCTTTAAGATTTCAATGTTAGAAGTAAAACCATGAAAGAATCCTGAAACGTGCCCTGGCTCAGTTGGTTGGAGCGTTGTCCGGTACACCAAAAAGGTTTCGGGTTCGAGTCAGTCAGGACACATACATACCTCGTCTGCATGTTCGATTCCCGGTTCGGCACATACGGGTGGCGGCCAATTGATGTTTCTCTCTCACATCCATGTTTCTCTCTCTCTAAAATCAATAAATGTACCCTTGAGTGACGATTTAAAAAAAGAATCCTGAAACGTACAATTTTAGATAGACAATGATTTTCTAAGACCTCAGATTGATAGATTTGATAACAAAATACATAGTATCCCCCTTTCCATCAAAACAAAATATAATAAAGGTCAAATGGAAAAAAAAGACAGATAAGAGTCCCATGTAACAAAGAATGAAGAATTTCAGTATATAAAGAGCTTTTACAAAAATCCCTGCCCCTCATTTCTTTTCCACGCCAAGCACAGAGGGAATTTGACTGCATTGAGCCCTGAGTTTCCTAGCGCAGCGAAGGCTGGGGTGGGGCTGTCCAGAATGGAGTGGAGAGCTCATGGGGCACTCCAGGGCTGGGCTGGATGCCCTCCATGTGGCAGGGGTTCCCCAGTCTCCCTGGCATCCACAGTCCTATCTGGTGCCAGCTTCTCCAGTCCAACCTGACACATGCCCCTCGGGGCACATCTCACATCTTCCCACTCCTTCACACTCACACCAGGCGCTTCCCGTTTCCATGACTTTTGCAAACTCTGGTCTCTCCGCTTGGCTCACTCTCTTTACCAGAAAAAGATCCAACTGCTCCTTGAAGGCTCAGCTCAAATGTCCCCTGTTCTGCAAACCATCGTTACCCACCCAGCCCCCCAAGGAAGTCCCCTCAGGCTCCTGCAGCACCTACCCATCGTTCTCCGCCCCCTAGTTGCACTTTTCTGCTTATCTGGTCCCCTAGATGGACAGGGGTCTCCATGGGCTCCCCTTCCTCACTCCAGGTCTGGCACAGGACAGGTGTTAACCAATTCTGCATGAACAAATGAACTGCCTCGTGATTGACAGAGCAGGATACTTGACATGACACTCGCCATGTTGGCTGGTTGAGCTTCAGGGTTAATCAAGTTATTTCCTAAAACCATATCATTTCATTCACTATTGGACATGGGTTATGTGACTATTATGTAATGAGAAATACATTAAAGAGAGGTGCCCAGTCACAGTACGAATAAAAGTAAAAGAAAGAAATGCACTGAAGGGCAGTGGTAAGTGAACACACTTGAACTACCGATGGCTGAGACTGACAAGCACAGCCTCATACCTGGCTCTGTGCCAGCACACCCTGCCCTTGAGATGCCCAGCCTCTCCAGGGAGAAAGAGCTACGACAGCTGCATTCCCAGGTTTGGTGCTGACACAAAGAAGGAAGGGAAGCGCCTGCAGTTGGATAGGAGCTCTAGGGGCAGACGTGGGGAACATGTGCTGCACAACCAGGAGGTGAGCCAGAGACAGACTCCCAGGCAGGGGTTTTGTCTCTTCGTCCGTCCCTGAATGCCCAGCATCTGGAAAAGCACCTGGCGCACAGTAGGCCTTCAGTGAATGTTTGTGCACTGAGTGACTGGAATAGTGCCTGGAGCAGGAGCTGAAGTCACCTCTGGGGGGTCCCCAGGTTGAACATGCCTGAGTTAGAAAGTGGGGCTGTTCTCACTGGAGGTTCGGCCTCTAGAGGACCCAGCTCTGAGGGAGCAGAGGCTGGGGCAGGGGAGGAGGGACAGGTGCTTCCAGCATGATGAGGAGGCTCAGAGGGCATGGGGCACCTGTGGGGCCAAGGCAAGGACCACAAGGTGTGGGTAAGGGAGAAGGGGAGCCCAGAGCAGGAAGCTGTGGGGCTGGGCCTGGAACCCCCTCCCTGGGACAGCGGGATGCTAGCAGCCAGGCCCAGAGGTGAAGCCTGCAAAGAGAGAAGGCTGCTGTGCCCTGTGGGTTCAATGACGAGGAGGTGCCTCCGGGTGGTGAGAACTGTATAACAAGGACTTGAATTTGAGGCTCAAAAGGGCCAGGTCTGTTTTCAAGGTCACCTGCTAGTGAAGGTCTCCCGCTAGTCAAGACTCAATTTCACATCTTTCTAATGCCAGAGACTGACCTTTTTTCACTCTGCTAAAAGCAGCAAGGCCACTGGCACCAGACAGGCATGGTACCGGGGCCAGAGCCGGCCTCAGTCTGGGTCAGTACAGCACCAGGGCTGGGGGTCAGTCTGAGGTCAGGGTCAGACCAGGGCTAGGGGTAGAGTGGCCAGGCCTGAGAGAAACTGGCTTTCTGGGCCCTGTGTAGCCAGTCAGGAAGCAGTGTCCCAAAGGTGGTGGCAGAGTCTGCCAGAGCCCAGCTCCCTCTCCCTCTATCCCCGGCCTCGCCTGACCTTCCTCCCCTGGGTGAGGAACTGGCCTGGCCCTTATCCTGTAGGAGGCTGCAGCTGCTCCCACAGCCCTGGTCCCAGCAGACAAAGGCGCTTTCTTTCCCAGCACGAGGTCTTGATTGCGTGTTGCCCTGAATCTGAAAGCTCCTATGAAGCAAGTGGTTCCCTCCCAGGCTGTGTGTGTGTGTGTGTATGTGTGCGCGCGCACTGGGTCCCAGGGAGCTGGGTCATGGGGTAGTCAAGCCCTCTCCCTGACCACTGCCTGGGTGTGGCCCAGCGTTTCTCAGTCTGCATCCTTTGTATACATCTGTGGGTGCGCGCGCGTGTATGTACGTGTCTCTCTGGGCCTGTATGTGTGAGCATGTTTGAGCATGTCTCTGCAGCGGCATGTGTGACTGCCTAGATGCATGTATGTTCCAGCGTACATCTCTGTGCACACCAGCACACACCTACACGTTTGCACACCTAGGTACCTGTGTAGCTCTCTCTGTACCCAGTGCTTTTGGGTGTGTGGGTATGTTTCACGTGTGTGTCTACATGAGGTCCCTGTGCCCTCTGGCCGTGCCTCCCCGTCCTTCCCTGCCCCTGGCTTCTGCTCATGCAGCAGGGTGAGGCCTCCTGTAGTTGTCCCTTCCTCCTCGAGCTCCACCCCCCGCCTCTGCATTTGCCTGGGAACAACCTGGCCCCGTTCAGCTCTGGGAGGAAGACAGGTTTGTACAGCTTGGCTTGGCCCATACACTTTCCAAAAGTTCCCTGGCTGCCTGCCGAACTCTGCAAAAAAGACTTGTGGGGAATAGTCTAACAGGAAGGTGGGGACCCTGTTGAGGGGGCTCAGGACCCCCGTTCCAAGCCCCAAGATGAAATGGGAACATCAGTCCGTGGAGCCTCACCAGCGAAAGGCCCTGTGCCCTGAGGTTGAGCTCCATTTGAAGATCTCCACCCCTAGGAGAGAACACAGCACCTCGGGGTCTCATGCTCAGAGGGGCAGAGCTGGGAGCCCCTGAGCACAAAGAAAGTGAGGCTCAGAGAAGTGCTTCAGCCTTCGGGGGGCCGAGCCCCTTCCCGGCACCCTTCTGCCCCAGCCCTGGTGACCTTCCGGGGACAGCCTGGGTCTGCCCAGGCCAGGGTGCTGCCACCAGTGCCACAGCCTCACAGGAGGTGCTCCACCTACACAGAGCCCCGCGTCTCCAGACTCCAAATCAGAAAGTCAGTGTCTGAGCAGCACTGATGTCACAGGGCGGGTTCTGTCCAGTACCCAACTGACCTGGGCTTATGGGGCCCTCCGGGTGGTTTCTCCCAGCCTCTTCTGCACCCCTGACCTGAAGCACAGGAGTCAGGGCTTCCCGCACTGCTCTCCCCACTGATATCCAGGGCCTCACCCCTAATGGCACAGGGGGTGCCCCTGGCTGTTGGAAGAGGGGTTGTCCAACGGGGTGAGAGCTGATCCGAGTGAGGCTCAGGGCACAGGTGGCAGCCACTCACCACAGGACCCGGGCACTGCTGCTGGCAGAGGTGCCACAGCCATGTGAGGAGGGCAGGCTCGTGGGCACAGTGGCTGCTGGAGTTGAACAGGATGTGCCCGGGAGGCTGGCTCCTTCCAGTCTCCATGGCCTCCACCAACCACCCCCTCTCCCTTTCCCTCCAGAAATCCGTTCCTAGCTGGGGAGAGATGTCCTGGCAAGCATTGCTCTTACCTGGCACGTGTGGCCAGGCCAGGGGCTTCTTTGGAAACTCAAAAGCCAGCAAGAAAATCTTGCCTTTCCTTTCCCAGTGCCAGCTGTCCCTGAGAAGCCAGCGTAGACTGGCTGACAGGGGCTCAAAGGGGAGGAGGAGCCCAAGGTGCAACTGAAAACCGAAACACACAAGGCCAGGGATTCAGCAGTCTGCGCCACCACAGACTCCCCAGAGAGGCGCTTGAATGGGTGTTTAATCTCTTTGAACCCCTGCTTCTTGTAGAGGTTGGATGGCCGGCGGTAGAGACCTGGCCGTGGACCCTGAGGCCTGTTTTAGTGCTGGGTGTGCATAGAGAGTGCTGTTGGAGGGGCTCTGAAGCCCCCTGTGCTGTTCCCTCCCTCCCTCTGGGTGTGGCCTTCCCATGGGATGCTAATGATCTCTAATTGACCTGGGGAAGGGGAGCAAGTGGCTGCAGGAACTTAGCGGCAAGAGCACCCATTCCCCTGCCTGCTGTCCAACTCTCTCACATGCACACCCACATGGGGAGCATCAGAAGTGAGGGTTCCATTCCTTACAGACACACCCTGCTTCCGATGGAGAAATCCTACAAGGGGCTGGTTAGGCAATCTCTGCAGGCCCCTCTGGTCCACCTGACAGGCCTGTGTGTCCCTTAGCCCCCGCCCCCTTAGCCTCCATCACCGAAGGCGCTCACCCGGGCCTTGGCAGCCCCTCCGGTTTGGCTCCTAGCTGGCCTGGAAAGTTTGGGATCTGTGAATGGAAAAGCCTGGGTCAGGGCTGGAGAGGGGATGGGTGGAAGGGGGGTGGGTGGGAGCAGAGTCTTGAGTTTTCCTGGTCTGGCCTCCTCCTGGTCCGAGCCAGGAAAAAGACTAAATACCTCAGCAGCCCTGCTGGGCCTGGCCCCTCCTTCCCGCCCTCCTCTCCCCCTGCACCTGCAGAGGGGCCCTAGGTGTGATCCACACGCTGGAAGGCCCCGAAGCTTCTCAGAGAACTCGATGTGCTGGGACCAAGATGGGTGAGGTCCAGGCATCATCCTGAGGGAGCGGTACAACAGACCAGGGTAATGTTGGCAGGTGCCCAGCTTTGCCCCACATGGGACTGCCACACCTTTCTGGACACCCCCCCCCCCCTGGGGTGCCAGCATCACACCCACCTGAACTCCTGAGCCTGTCCTAGGGTTCTGCTCCTGAGAGCCGGCTGAACATCCCAGTGGGGGACATCGCCCTGGGAATGCACGCTGACACTGTATTCTCAGGTCGCCTGCTGGTTGTACCAGGAGCCATGGCCCACGGCTCTTCAATTACTCAGGTAGCAAATGTGTGCTCTGTGCACTAGATCCAACCTGCAGGCAGATATGTGTCTGTTGAGAGGATTTTTTGAAAACCTGAATTTATTGCACACATTCAAAAACAGGGGATTTTATAGAAATATCTGACTTTCCATCCTCTATTGGAAAAAAACTATCAGGGTGTCAGGAAACATAGGGCCCACATTCCCGAGTGGCACCAGCTGGCTGTGGCTGGTAGTGGCTGTCCCTTTAGCCAGGGCACCCTTCTTAGTGCCTTACATTTGGCCCATGACTCATGTATGTCACCTGTCTCACCTGGTGTGCGCGTTTACAAACGCTGCTATAGATGGAGAAAAGACCCCGAGCCACTGAGGTGTGCCCAGATGGACGCAGACTCATCTCGTAGTTTCCGTTGGGTCTGGCCATTCAGGCAGGGACAAAATCCCGCAGCTCTCCACTCTGCCCATCACCATAAAAACCACCTGGAGCTGCTCCCTTCACCCAACAGTGGTCACAAAAGGGGGTGGAGGTAAGTCTGGGCTTGACTTGTCCTTAGTAAACACTAGGCACAATCCTTTTAAAACACCATCCCTACAATTTCATCCACTAGGGTTGATATCAAATTCACTAGGCTGTAGTGAGCTGAATCGCCTGTCTTCCTCTCCTGAGAAAGGTGGCACTTCCTCCCACACCTCGGCCCTCATCCCGGACGGCTCAGAGGCCGACACCAGCTCCATCCACTGCCCTTGCTCCCTGCATAATCCACACTGGCCGAGGGAGATTTGCGTGCAATCCATTCAATGTCTGGTGCGGAGTCAGGAGAGGGTAACGTCTAGCAGATTTCATGGTCCCGGGTTGGTCATTCCCCCAACCAGACTCTGAGGTGCCTGACAGGGTGGTGTCTGCTCTGTCTCCCTGGGATAGCAGGAGAGACTTACAGTCCTCAGGCCGTGTCCAAGGGCTCAGTGCCTTTGGGAGGCCGTGGGTTGGGCCTGATGGTGGGCCTGCTGCCCTCAGTTACAGGAGTGAGACAGGAAAAGATGGGAACTCACTTTTTTCTGCATAGACTTGGTCCCAGCTGCTCTTTCCTGTCTTCCTTTGAACTCTGCTTCCAGGATGTGTCAGCCTGGGCCTTGGGCTCCCAGCCACTGCTTCCTTGCTCTCAGCTTCCCAACATGTGGCCTTCCTGTGGCCTGAGCTCCAGGTGGGAAGGTGAACAGTATCTGCTCGTCCTCTAGGCCTGTTTCCTGGGAGGCCTCCCTTCTGCTCATATGCAGGCAACCGTCCCACAGCCCCCGACTGATGGGCCCTTCCCAAGGCAGGGGCAGTTCTGCCTCCCGGTCCTTAAACCCCCATCCTGCATCTCCTTCTGCTGGTGCCCCCTCCCCTTTGGGGGGCTTCTTTCTAAAAACGACCTCTCTCTCTCACCAGCAGCTTCAACCTGTCCTTGGTCCCCCTTCCTAATCCCAGACAGGATGTGGTGTGAAGAGAGAGGCAGGCAGCTCAGCTTTCCCTCCCAAGTGAAAGGGTGCCCTGAGGGTCTGAGGGGGGGGGGGGCCCTCGGAGGAACTCCCAAGTCCAGGGCTTCCCTAAAGTTTATTTTACCTTAAGAGTAGATGTCACTCGTATACTAGCGTATGATTCGTATTTATACAAAACCATGTCTGAGTTAATGTAAAAATGCTTTACATAACTTAGTTTTTTCACTGAATCTATGAATAAACCTGAAGCTGTAAAACAGGGGTCAGCCAGCTTTTTCTGTAAAGGGCCAGACAGTAAACCTCTTCGGCTCTACAGGCCACATGGTTCTGTGACGATGCAAGTCCGCGGTTGCGGTGTGAAAGCAGCCACATATGTACAGGAGTGTGCGCAGCTGTGCTCCAATAACCTTTGCTCCTGGTCTCTGAAAGGCATTTGGCACGAGATTCACGTGTCACAAAGTGTTATTCTTCTTTTGATTTTTCCGTTATTTAAAACCATGAAGTCCATTCTTGGCTTGCAGGCTGCACTAAGGCCAGTGCTGGGCCTGAGCTCTGGGGTATCAGGCCCCTTCTAAATGTTGGTTCTTCTATTCCTGAACTGTGCCACTGAAGGCAGGTGACAACCTACCTGAGTGCTGTCCTCACTTGAAAACACGTCCTGGGATGAGCGCATGCCTGGCCAGGCCTGGCAGTGAACAGCAGCGAGGGCACCCAGAGGCAGTGCTGGGCACCTTTAGAGCTGCTGGTGGCTGAGCCTCGCTGGGTGGAGGAAGGTCTCAGCCAGGGCCTGGTGCTGCCTCTTCCCGGCAGCTCCTGCTGCGCCCAGCACTGTAGGTGGGTGATCCACGGACATCCTAGGGCGACAGGAGAGCAGTTTTCATACTGAAAGGCTCTCCCAGGTGGGATTCCTGGTCCTGTTTCCGGGAAAGACTCACACCGGCGAGAAGTCAGGCTCTGCCTTCGACCCACTGTCAGGGAGCTCCTTTCACATCATTTGCAATTTGCCTCTCTCTTAACCCAGAGGATTTCTCCCCATGCCCCTCCCCCCAGGCCCTTCTAGCTGAGCAGTTACCCACAGCCTCTAAACCTTCTTTTCCACCTTCTGGACACTGCCTTTCCCATGGCCCCCTGGACCTGGGCTGATGAGACCAGACACTGAGATCACCCCTAGGCTCGCACAGCAGGATGGGAAGGAAATACCTTCTCCCTGGGTCTCTACGCCTCTGCTGCAGGGCTGGCAGGGCCCCTCTCCCCTTGCTTATCACTCCATAGCTGCTAGTTTATGAAGCTGCACCTTAGAGGGGCAGCCAGACCCAGGCCTCAGGCTAGCTGCCCATCCTGACTCCTCTACTGGTCAGTTTATGGCTCTGAAACTTGTTTTCCTGAGTCCCCAAATCCCAGCTCCGCCACTTATCAGGTGGGTGACTGGGAAAGTTCTTTAGCCTCTCTGGGCCTCAGTTCTCTCATCTGGGAAATGGGGTAACCTCAGAGAGTAACTGTGGAGATGAAGAACATGGCCATGGAGCACTGAGAACGAGCCCCACTCGAGGAAGTGCCTAGTAAATGTGTTCCTACACTGAGTAAGGTTATCAAAGAAAATGTCTGCGTGCAAGAATTTAAGTTCCAGATAACATATTTTGAGTAAAATTGTGTACCAAACATTGCATTGATATACGTATACCAAAAAACAAGTTTATGTAAAATTTAAATATAACTAGGTGTCATCCCTCCCCCCACCCCCAACCCCCACCCCCCTGCCTGCCCACTCGCCCCTGCCCCTGCCCCCAACCTGGCAATTCTGCACTGAGGGGGCTTCACATACCTGGGGCCTCCCTGTTCCCATTCCTTCGTTCAGAGCTCATGTGCAAAGGCCCCTCCTTGGTTGTGTGCAGGGCTGTGGGACAGAGCCAGCCAGGAGCCAGCCAGAAAGCTTGATTCTTGCAGTGCTTTGAGTCCAATCCCACACCCACTCTGCACTTGCCTTGAGGCTAGGAGCAAGATCTTCCTTCTTAACTTTCTTGCTAGAACATTGCTTTGATTATCTTATCTTTCCAGGGCACTGGTAATCCTCACCTCCTAGCTACTCCAAAGGAGCAAAGATATACAAATCAAATATATCAAGCACAGTTTTAAGCACCTGGCATTGATCATTTCAATCCACCCCACAACCTTTAAGTCCAAGTTATGATGACCCCTGTTCTATCTAATGAGGAAACTGAGGCTTGTGGAAGGTGGGGACCTTGCTCCTACCGCTCTCGGGGAAGCCATGTTTCTTCTCAGGTTTCCACTGCCCTCTCCCCTCCTCCCCATTCTCCCCTCCCTCTGTCCTCCAGGCCTGGGCTAGGGCTGAGCCACAGTGCAGACAACAGACAAGGGGACCAACCCCTTCAGTCACCAACACGCTCAGGTCTTCATTGCCAAACTGATCTCAGGAACACCCTCCTTGTAGGAGCCGGGACCTACTTTCTCCCTTTCCCTCCTTTCCCATCTTATCCCACAGATACTGGGCCCATTTTGGAAAATGAGGCCCGTGAGCTGCACAAGCTGCGTCCTGAGGACCTGCCCTCATGCTTCTGCACCTGAGACTCGGTCCTGAGAAGCCAGGTGTCAGACTCTGGGCTGGGTGACTCCTCCACCGCTGACCTGAGAAAG
This sequence comes from Murina feae, assembly GCA_004026665.1. Taxonomy (NCBI): domain Eukaryota; kingdom Metazoa; phylum Chordata; class Mammalia; order Chiroptera; family Vespertilionidae; genus Murina; species Murina feae. The sequence goes on along the minus strand of PVJC01000135.1, from coordinate 99,153 downwards.
ATCCTTTGGTGACTTGCAGACCAGACAAATGAACATAAGTAATTCTTGCAAGAAACCATTTTAAGAAACTTGGTGTAGATGAACCAGCATAAAGTCTTCCAGGGGGTGTGATCCAACTGCCCTGCTTTCCCCAGCCTCAACTTCTCTGAGTGCACTCCAGCTGGATCTGGTTTTTGAGGCTGAGGGGTCCCAGACGATCATAAAGGCTAGTGTTGCAGCCTGGGCCGTCGGACTGAGGGGTCTAGCCCCAGCTCTGTGCTCCGTGACCGAGGAGGTAGCTTTGCAGCCTGCCTTCTGCTGGCTTCCATTAGGCTAACAGATTGATGCCTGTCTCTACCCAGCAACCAAGATTGCATGAGGACAAAGGAGGTCACTTAAGGCAAACACACACAAAACACTAAACACTGCCCCAGTGTACTGTCCTGGGCTACCTGTACTCCTCTGCCCCTGGCCAACGAGGCACCTACTGGGGCAGGCTTTGAGGTCACGAATGAAACATTTCCTACTTATTCTGCTTAAATCATCCCTCACCCTGGCCAGGTGGGTCAGTGAGTTGGACCTTTGTCCCATACACCAAAAGGTTGTGGGTTTAATCCCTGGTTGGGGCATGAATGGGAGGCAACTGATTGATGCTTCTCTCTCTCTTCCTTTCTCTCTCAATACACGTATCTCTGGTGAGGATTAAAAGAATTATTTCTCTACCCAGAGCTCTCCAAGTCTCAACTAAAGACCTACAGAGCCTATAGTAAACCCTTACTTTAAAAATGATAGCAGGGCTGTAAAGCCTTATAAAACAACTAGAGGCCCAGTGCATGAGATTCATGCACTCGGGGAGGGGGGCCCTCAGCCTGGCCTGCAGCCTCGCATAGTCCAGGAGCCCTCGGGGGGCGTCCTAAGAGCTGCCACAGAGTCGGGAGAGGCTCCTGTCACCACCGCTGCACTCACCAGCCATAAGCCTGGCCTCTGGCTGAATGGCACTCCCTCTGTGGAAGTGCACTGACCACTAGGGGACAACTCCTGTGTTGAGCGCCTGCCCCCCTGGTGGTCAGTGTACATCATAGCGACCTGTTGTTCTGCTGTTCGGGTAATTTGCATATTACCCTTTTATTATATAGGAGGATGCCCCACCATCCTCCAGGCTAATCCTCCACCACTTATTGGTATTCAGTGGGGACTCAGCAAGGGAGAGGGAGGTCGTCTCTTTTCTGTCTGAGACGTCAGCACTTCCTGCCAGCCTTGTGGACAATTCCTGACAGACTTTCTGGGGCCTGAGAAATGATGCTTCTCAAAACGAAGGACTCTGGAATTCTCAATAAGCCTAAGAACTTCAGCTACTGAGGCATCCCTGAGTTTTATGGACCTGCTCCAACCCATAGGTCTAGTTGCACCCTTAAGTTCCAGCTGTGCGGCCTGCAGTGGGACTTCAGGAAAGGCGCTCAGCAAAGTGCTTCACTGAGGCACTCAGGCCGAGTCCCAGAAGCTGTGCTGCACCCCTCCCATGGCGTCTCTTTGAACCAGGTGCTCTTGGCACACCAAGTCAACCCTCCTGATTATTTAACAAGCCTGCAACAGGGTGCACCCAGGAAAGACCGAGCTGCTGCGTGCAGGTGATTCCTTCAGAAAGTGCCCAGGCAGCAAGAGACACCCACATGCCACCAAAGTCCTCACGTACAAATTTGACTTTTCAACTTTTTTTTTTTAAATCCAGCATCAAGACCACAGACAATTTATTATGTAAGACATGGGGCGAGGAACGGTCAAGGGAGTTTATGGCTGTGAGTGACATGGAATTGGATGAAAAGGCTCAAGTTGGCTGGAGAGAGTTTAAATTTGGCTTTTGCTCTTGATAACGTCAAAATAATAAGCAGCACTTACGCCTTACAGAGAAAATAATCCACAAAGTGTCATTTTCATTTTGCAAACAGGGACACAATAGCAGTCAAATATCAGCCTAAACGCCCGCAAAGCTCACGTACAGGCTCGGGAAGCGGTAACGGGGTTTCGCATGCTGGTGGGTTTCTAAAGCAAAGCCATACTGAACCCTGTGACCTACTGGAGGTTCTAAGCGGAACCTGGGGAAGCAGCTTTTCCATACAAAACAAGGACGACGACGATGAAGGGCCCGGACTCTGCTGGATGTCTGTAACACTCATTTGCAGTAAGGCTTTCAAGATACATGAATTTTTATAGCATTTGTATTTTAAGGATTTAGGGCAAATACATTTTTTTTTCTACTTGATAAAAAGAAAATTAGTACTTAAAAGGTTCAAAAATATATTGATTGAGTGATTTTTTTTTACATAAATAAATTATATTGATTTTCAGGATTTAACAGCTGAAAAAACCCTTTCTGCTTCCACTGGAGGCAAAACTGAACAAAATGTTAGTTAAATAGAGAGAGCAGCATTTCTAAGAAATCTGTTGTCAGCATTACAGACCATCTATGCTACAAAGTTGTCATTAAATAGGATCTGTTCAATTACTGGGTTCTTTCTCCTTATACTATCATTTATAGATTTTCTGATTTATAGCTTTGATTCACAAAACTGGGATTCCACTTTTTGAAAATACATTTGATTCTTTTCGGTCACGATTTAACAGACTTCTTTGAGATGCTCATTTTAACATTTACATAATTTATAATCCCAAATGTATAAAAGACAATGACAAAAGCATCATAAATAAATAATGCAAACTGAAATAGTTATGTCAAACTTTTGGACCTTCTGATAAATTAGCAAAACGGTAACAGAAAAAGTAAAAAATACAGTAAATTGTGACAACAAAAAGTGAAACTGGTACTAGTAACACTTCCGACATTCCCAACGGTCCTGCGCCGCCCGGTGCCCCCGGAGTTCTGAGCCATGAGCTATTTCAAGTCTCAGAGTGTGGACTGTCAGGAAAGGGTAAGGTCATCGGAAGGTTTGGAACACGAGGGGGAAGGCCAAAGGAAATGGGCTGAAGTGCTGCTCAGGCAGGAAGAAGGAAAAATAATGTTAATTTGCAACAGTCTTGACTAACTTGGAATCTGGGTCCAACTGTAAAACCGAATAGAGAAAAAACTGGAGAATAAAACTTTTCACAGTCGTTTTATAAAAGGTGGCACACACGTTTTGACAACCTCAGATGACTGACTGAAGGACCTAGGCAAGTGCACAAGTGTTGAGTGACTGTTTGTTTTCTCGCAAGCTCCGAAAGAGCCTGATTCTTGGTGGACGAAAGCACAAAATGAAAACCCATCAGGCCCGGCGGTGGCTAGCGCAGTTCTGGAGAATGAGGGGAGTGGAGTGCTAGTCATGTGCTTGTGAGCAGCGTGCAGCTCCAAGGAAGGCGAGCCCCTCACCCACCCCCGTCGCCAGCAATAACTCAAGGTGTGTAAAGTGTCCTCATACTGAGAATCATCCTTTAACTTGGGAGAAAGCATATGTATATAAAATAATGCCTAGTCAGTACTTCTTCTTGCTGCAGGTGCTGAAAGACCATAAAGGGGGAAATTAATTTACTACCAATAAGGATTTTGTTTTATAAAGAAATGAATATATGCATTTTCAATCATTAGTTATATATTTCTGTCTATACTACTCATTTAGTAATCATGATAAAATAGGGAAATATTTAAACTAAAAAAGGTGCACCAGCGCTTCCTTTTCCTGTGCTTTTTGGTTCCCCATTACATTCTTTCCCACCCAACACAGCTCACGGAAAAGGAGCTGCTCTGTCTGTCCTTCGGCCCTTTAACGGTTAAGTCCCTAGACAGCCTTCTTATGCCATTTTTCCTCCTCAAATACAGTGGGAAACTTGGAAGAGAAGGGGGTAGGGCATGTCACCAAGTACTGTATTAACTACGATTGCTGGAATGAACAACTGGATAACAGAGGGAGAATTCTGTGCCTCCTAGACTAGGTCGACGACACTTATCTAATTAAGTGGCAAGACCCTGCAGCTATTGACATCTGTTACCATAGTTCTCAGACAGGAAATTAGGTAGGTAAATATTACTTATGGAAACACAGGTTCTTATGAAGGTGAAGGGAGGGAAGTAACAAACCTTTATGGGATAAGAAACTTACAAGTCACATCGTTTCTTAAATGAAAAAGTTCTAATTGGTGTCACTGTTGGAGTCTTTGAGGCCCCCGTCCCTGGTCTGTGCCGCACGTTCTCTATCTGAGGGCACAGGTGCCCTGGACTCGGGGCAGTTCTGGTCATTGCCCAGCTCCCTGTCCGATCCGGGAGCAGGCTCTGGATTGGGGTTCGGGTTGTCCCCTTTTGTTTTCTTCTTCTTCCTCTTCTGGCTCTCCAGCCCCGCTATCTCAGAGTGTCTGGCCTGCTGCATGGCTGGCAGAGCCATGCCCATGCCAGGGGAGAGGAACATGGGTGGGTAGATGAGTCCAGGAGACACTCCTGGGATGAGAAACGGGTTAAAAGCCACAGGACTACTCGTAGTTATTGCAGGTTCGGACTGATCGGAATACGGACTAGGACCGGGCTTGTCTTCCGCAGACGTGTCTTTTTTTCCGTCATGGCTACTTGGCTTGTCTTCTGCAGTCTGTTCGGTCACTGATGTGCCACTTTTTGTTGTGCTTGACAGAGGTGCTGGAGCAGTCGAAGTGCAGGTAGTTGCCATGGGGGCATTGAGGAGGCCCCCGACACCGAACATCTGGGGCACGGTGGTCATTCCCGGCAGCATCATAGGCAGCATGCTCAGGGTGCTCTTGACCTCTTCACCTGTGGGCATTGTAGCGAAGCCGGCTGGGAACCCCACCAGCCCTGTGAGGGGTATGCCCGGCATATTTCTCATGTTCTGAAGTCCTACCAGGTCCATCCCAGCAACCAGTCCATTCATGAACAGTGGCCCCATTCCAGAGGGTGAGTCCGTCGCAATGGCGGGAGCTTTCAGAAGCTCATTCCGAGGCCGCCTCCCCCTCCTACGGGGGCCTGCGTCGCGAAGAACAGGCTCGGTCAGGGTGTGATTGAACTTGTTTTCTGGGAGAAACCCCTGAAAAGGGACAAAGAAACACAAGATGCTGAAGGTTACTGGATGACGTATGATCCATCATTGGTCCCAGCTTGCTGAGGATCCCCGACAGCACTGCCTCCACGAACCACAGGCAGCTCTCCTGCCTCACTGCACCTGAAGGCTTTCTCCCTCTGAGGCCGACAGACAGCCTGTTACCACCAAGCAGTGCCATCAACGTGCTCACTGTGCAAAAGCAGCATCCACCCTGTGGAGGAGCTGACAGTGCTGGGAGCTAGAGACCAAGAGGAGACGTCTCGCCTAGGTCTTAGTCAAGACTCTTTTTAAAAAATTTTATTTAAGTATAACGGGCATAACATATTCGTTTTGATTGTATAATGTAAAAGCCATATGGAATACTGCAGGAATTTGCAAGCCTTTTTTTTTTTATTAAATAGGTTTTTATTGGTTCCTAAGAGAGATAAAGGGAGAGAAAGAGAGAGAAAAACACCGATGTGAGAAAGAAACATGGATCAGCTGCCTCCTGCACACCCCCTACCAGGGATGGAGCCCGAAACCCGGATATGTGCACCAACTGGGAACTGAACCTGCCACCTTTTGGTGCAATGGACTGTGTGTCATTCTCGTGTAGGAGCTATGCTAATCTCGGAATCGTCCCAAGTGTAGTATATGTGCTACCAAGGTGTGCAGTCCATACTCTTGTGGTTGCGACTCCTTGACCAGATCCCAACATTCATCTTCTTCATGACTCAGGAAGGTTTTCTTTTTTAAAAAAAAATTAAAAATAATTTTTTACAGATTTCAGAGAAGAAGGGAGAAGGAGAGATAGAAACATCAGTGATGAGAATCATCGATCAGCTGCCGCCTGCATGCACCCTATTGGGGCTCAAGCCTGCAACCCAGGCATGTGCCCTGACTAGGAATCGAACCATAACCTCCTGGTTCATAGGTTGATCCTCAACCACTGAGCCACCCTGGCTGGGCACAGGAACATTTTCAATCAGCCACAGAGCAGAGCACGTAACTGAAAGTGAAGTGTTTAATACATTACCCGGCTCACAGGAAGAAGTCTTGCTAAAGGGACACTATTAGCTGTGGGTCCCCACTCCTCTCTGGATCGTGAGCTCCTGGAGGGCAATGACTAACACACCAATGTATTTGCCGAGAAAATGAAAGCATTCTTGACCATCACTGGGGAAATGCATCAGAAAGCAGCGGTATTCTGGTTCCCCTTCAAGGAGACGATCTGTCTTCCTCTGTTCAGAGGTACTCTCCAGTGTTCTTACTTAGTGGAGAGCTCCAGAACTCAGCACTCTGCTCCACGTGGACTGAACTGTGACTGTGCCTGGGACTTACAGCTATGTCTGCACACAGGTCACTGGCACCACATGTCTGGATAGTTTAGCTACAGAGAATCACAGAGGAGGACCTACTGTCTGATGTATCAGTAAGTGGCAGGCAGATGGGGGAGGGAAAGCACCCACTTAGAGTGGGTTGGCTGAAGCCACATGCGCTCCTTCCTGTGACTGTGGCTCAGGAGCTCTGGGGGGAAATGATGCAGTCAGAACCTGCTCCCCCAGCACAGCAGCTACAGAGAATTAAACCAACCACTGCCATTACAATGTAACTGACTCTGAATGTGTTTCAAAAATGGCCAGAATAACCCCTATGTGCAGGGGGAAACGTTTTCCTCACAGAAAGGGCGACATTTCTTCCAGGACTCATCTGAAATGCCTACATCCCTCTGGGTGATGCCTATGCCTCGTATTCTTCACAGCTATCATTAGGCTTATCCAGGTGATGCACGTCCACAGTACTAAAGGCCACTTATACTTCTGTTGTTAAGCAGCCTCAGTCTTTGCTCAGAGGAGCATAAGGAATAGCTCTGCCCCTGTGGGTTCCTAGGGAGCCATTCATCATCCCTTTCTGAGCAAGTGAGAGGAAGCAGCTCTAACTACTCTGGAGTCTCCTCCTTGTGGGTCCTGTTACAAAGCAGGTGTCTTGTACTGCCTTCAGAGAGAGAGAGAGGGAGAGAGAGAAACACCAATGATAAGAGAGAATCACTGATCGGCTGCCTCATGCACATCCCATACTGGGGATCAAGCCCACAGCCCAGGCATGTACTCTGACTGTGAATGGAACCATGATTTCCATGGTTCATAGGTCAATGTTCAATCACTGAGCCATACCAGCCGGCTACAACCTTCTCTTTGATCAAAGTAATAGTAAGGCTAAAAAATGTTCAGAGTGGCCTTGTGGGATCTGTGCCCCTGGATTTGCCTTGGGATGCAGGTCAGTTAGGGCTGGAGTGTAGATACGTGACCAGTTTAAGAAGCTCCTGGACTAGGTGGGAGGAGGGAGGGCTCAACAGTGAGGCTTCTCGGATTGGCCTCTGGATGCTTGGAGGAGCCATGCTTTCCATGATGGCTGTGCTTCCTTTCCAGGATTCTCAGGCACCTGTGTAAACGCCTTCCCTTCTCCTGTAAGCCTATTGAGGCTCAGAGGAAGGGTCCCAGTTGCACTCCTCAGTGGAGCACTCAGAGCAAGAAAGGAGAGACAGGTTTCACCAAGAGATAGTGGATGGACCAGAAAAACATTGTTAGGGCTTCGTGAGTGTGGAGAAAGAAGTCAGAGCAGCTAAGCACATCGAAGGGCTGAAGCTGGTGATCAGAGCAGTTAAGAAATCTCTTTACAAACTTTCCAAGGACACTTCCTTTGAACTTTAATTGAGTTGCTCTGGTGTTTCCATTTGGTTCACTGCCTCTCCTCTCCCTTAGCTATTAAGTCAAATCCTTAAAAACCCTCACAGATCTTTGCTTAAGGCAGCGGTTCTCAACCTGTGGGTCGAGACCCCTTTGGGGTTCGAACAACCCTTTCACAGGGGTCATCTAAATATATCCTGCATAACAGATATTTACATTACAATTCATAACAGTAGCAAAATTACAGTTATGAAGTAGCAACAAAAAATAATTTTGTGGTTGGGGGTCACCACAACATGAGGAACTGTATTAAAGGGTCATTAGGAAGGTTGAGAACCACTGACTGCTGTAGAGACAGGGTGCGCTAGTGACACTGGGTCAGGTTCTCCATGAGCCGCGAGTACACATGTGTATGAGAAGCAGCTGAGATGCAAGGGACACTGGTTGCCAAGTGCTCGTGCAGAGGGAGCGGATAAGAGGAGCAGCAGCAGCAGGAGTGCTGACAGTAGATTAAATAAGCACTTACCCATGTCAGGTACTATGCTTAATGCTCTACCTGCACTATCGCAATTGATCACCACACCAACCTCACGGAGTTAGTACTGTTATCTGAGACATTTTACAGGGCGTTTACAAATTCATAGATGTATGAAAAATGTGCACTTGAATGTTTCCAACTCCCCCCAAATAATGTTAATTTTGAAGTCCCACATCTGTTTCCCAAAAAAATATGAAAGAAAAACCAGGTCACCATAAGCCAGGCAAAGAACTTTATGATGGTCATCTCTCAAAAGCTTTGGTTTAGAAAAGCGAAAACCTCTGACACTGTTGTGCGTGGTCCCCCTTCTTCCTCACAAAGTGAGGGGGCAGGGATTTGACGCTGGGGCACAGTTGGCCAGGCCCAGTGACCCTGAACCACACCACACTGTATCTTGTCCCCACCTGTGACCAACACCTGTGATGTGCATGGCTGCTTTGTCCTGGAGTGTGCTAGGCAATGGCTCACTCTGGGTCTGGGGATCCTGGGGGAACAATTCCTCAACTGAGGTAGTAGGACTTGATGGATTGGGCCAGGCTGCAAGCGCCATTTCTCATGAGTCTGTCTTGAGCCCATTAAGGAAAACTGCCTCATTCTGGACTCCACCACCGTCTCAGGCCCCTGCTGGGCACAGCACCTCAGCCCAGGGCCCTGGCAGGGTAACCACAGCTCAACCACAAGGCTTTCCCAATCCCTCTTTCCTGAAGCCCACCCACAGCAAGAGCCAGGGAAAGGTGCTGGTGGGTTTCTTTCCTCCATACCCACAAATGTTCCCCTCCTCGCTCTCCCTATGACTCTCCTGGGGGAGTCTTTCTGTGGGAAGTAAGCAAACCCAGAGCTCAGTGAATAACGCCATCATCTCATTTTAAAACAATCTGCTATAAACCAGACATTCTTTAACATACTTGATTTTGAGCTCATCGGGGCACTTAGGACTGGACAGTGCACCTAGGACAGCCTGCATCCTGCAGGACCAGTGGGTTCTCTGGCTCTGCCCACTAAGTTCATGTCACACTCCTCAGGCACCAAGATGTCTAAAAATATCCCTTCCCTGCCCTTGTTACGAACCACTGATGCCAAGAGAAAGCTGGGCCCTTTCAGAACTGGGAACATGCCAAGAAGGCCCAGGCTGGCCACTCTCTCCCCTTCAGACTGAGAGCAGCTGCAGAAAGGCCCCAGACATGAAGAGCACAGTTCTCACCTACAGCAAAGCCAGAGACGCGCTGGCAGAGGAAGTCAGCTCTCACCACTTCCTGTGGGAGGGAGAGTCGCTCCAGCCACCCAGCTGCTACCCACCCTCGTCAGATGCCCCTCCCAGCAGCTCGGCGACCACACACAGCGGCAAGTGGGGCTTTGGCAGTGCTCCCTCCTGGTAATTATACCCTGGGAGCAAACCTGCTTCCCTTCCAGGGGAGGCCTGGGGAGAGGGCAAGGAGAGCGAGGAGAGGAGAGGCAGCCATGAAGCAGCACTGGGGCAAAGCTGCCTCTGCAGATGATTACAGGGGCCTCCCACCCGAGAAGCACGTCTTCTTCAGCAGCACCTGGTAGCACTTATTCCAAAGCCTGCAGACTCCAACTCTAAGACTCCACTCCTAGGCAGAGGAGGTGGTAACGAGAACTTCCCTGCTCCTCTCAGGAAAGGTTAGCAGGTTCAGCCCACAAATATCCAGCGAGTGGCAAGAGACCTAACAACTAGATGCAGCATGTGGATCCCAATTTTAGAAATCCCACAAACAGAACAAAATAAAACAGAAATTAGCTCTAAAAACATTTTTGGGACAACTGAAAAAAATCTGAGTCTGAACTAGATATTAATACATGCGCAGTAATGGGAATAGTTACACAGGAAAACGCTGTTAGGGGATGCATGCTGAAGTATTTAGGGGTGACGTGTCATTCAAAAGCCCAGTGAGAAACAAACAGCACAACTCTACGCACATGTGTGCATATAATGTGAAACAAATGTAACGTACACATATGAAATATATGAAGTATGTACATGTACACACATACGTCTAATGAGCGATCACCATGTACTAGGCCTTCTGATGCTGAATCCCGGCCTTACTGCGCACCAGTGAGCCATAGCCCACAGAGCAGCGAGAAGCCCCTGTGGGATGGGAGCCTGTTTCTAGAAGGGCAGGGTCTCCCTGGGAGAGAACAGTGCAGTGCACCAGAGGGCTCCTCCCCAGGAGGAGCCATGGGAGACAGGGTGACATGGTTGAGAAATGGGCCCTCCTGGAGCCAAGCAGAGTGTCGACGTCAGAGTCGAGCCGGCTCTGCCCGTGGGAAGGCCGAGCAACCCTGAGGACCAGGTGGACAAGTGCTTCCTATTCTTGCTGAGCTGCAGGAAAGGGCCTCCGAGGCAGGGACTGTGTTTATTTAACAAAGCAGGGAAAGTGCATCTTTGGTAAGAGGCTGATTTGCAAGAACAACTTAGAAATGGGTTTTCTGGCAAGGGGTCAGTGTCTGTGGGGAGTGATGAACATTAATTTCCAGAGAACATGAGGGAAATTGTTAGACATGTAAAAAGACATGAGAGGGCCAAGGGGAAACCACATGATTTTTCTGACAAGTCTCTAAACCAAGAGCTCTGAGTTACAACAACGCAAGAACTGGAGGTCTCTACGGGACAACACTGCTGAGTGCAGAAGGCAGGAGGCAGCGTAAGGGCTGGAGAGAAACAGATGGGGTGAGAACCTTAGCTGAATCAGCCTGCCCAGCACAAGCCAGTCTAAGGGGACGGGAGGGACATTTTCTGAGGAGGGAACAAGAGAGTTGGAAAAAGGGCCTCTTTTCAACGTGACAAACTTTCTAAGAAGCAGGCCACAGGGATGGGCCAGGCCTCCCACCCCAAGTGGTTGCAGTGGATAGAGATGAGAAAGTAGTTATGTTTGCCGCGTCGCTGGAGAGAACAGGAATCATCCAGGTGACAAATCAGTGACAAGCGTGGAGAACACTAAGTAGCAGCTCCTTTCTGCACAGAGGAGGAATGACTAGGGTGGGTGGTCTCTGGAGCTAAACAATAAATCACCTCCCGCGATCGATCTCACACACTGGCCGAACACTGAGAGGCACTCGGGAAGGCTGCGAGCGCGGGGACTCCCAGGAAGGGCGGGCCCCGTGAGGATCTTCAGAGGCTTCCCATTTTGGCAGAATGTACTTTTAGGGGGTTAAAAACACATTTAGGAATAGTTTTCCCAAGCTCAATGCTTTTCAGGTTGAAATGATATTGCCGCCCTCTAGAGGCTATGAATTTTCTATTCCAAATTTGTACTCATCTGCAAACGATAATTAACTCATATTTGTTACACTAGAAGTATTTTGCAGATGTCTTTGAAGTCTCTTCCAAGCTCATGATTCTGTAATAGGAAAAGGGCCGAGCTTGGAGTCAGCTGTTTCTCATTGTCCGTGAGGACGGACTAGGAGAAAATATCTTAAATGGTAGCCAGAAAAGCTTAGCTTAGAAAATTAAAATTTCCAATTAATGAAGTTTGTTAAACACTGGAAACAGATGGCTGATGAGTTAAGGTATCTTTTCCCTGAACTCTTCAAATAGGGGGAGAATATCAAGCTTTGGTAATGGGTTAAATACACAAGTAAACTAAGGTGACCAGATTTAAAGTGGTACACCATTGACGGGGTAGGGTCCCCCCCCCCCTTTTTTATTATTACTTAAAATATTACAAAGAGTAATCGGGACTTTTTTAAAACGCCGCGGGATGCGAGACAAACTGTTAAAAATCGAGACTGTCCTGCCAAAAGCGGGGCGTCTAGTCACCTTAAAGTAAACTAAAAGTTTTGCGGGTAAAGGCTGAAAACAAATGACCACAGTACCTACAGATGTCCTGTGCTGCCTCTCATCCTCTGGGAACCACCTGGGAAACCCGCTTCCCTGCAGTGCTCTCTCTCTGAGTCTGCAAGGCTGGGCTCTGCAGGGAAAGGCCCCTCTTCCTTACCCTCAGTCCTGGCTCCTTAGGGACAGCAGAAACCCTCTCTTCCCCACTCAGAGAGTTGACATCTAATTTCCCAGGTTCCTTACAGCGTGGCCTCCTCTGCTTTGGTTTGTCTGAAAAAGTCTAGGAGACAAATGGAAATCAACATTACAGAACATTCTATCACAGAGTCTGAGGAGGGTGGTGCATGTCAACTGGTTTTGCTATTTTCTCATTAATGGCCCTCTGCAAAGGACCCCAGCCAGGGCATGTTGAAGGAAAAAGCCACCTGGCCCTCGCCTAGGCTCTCTTCTTGAAGCAGCAGTAAGCTGGAACACCCGGGCTGTCCAGACAGTTTCCCTCTCCTTGTCAGCGCTTTCTCAGCTTTTCTTCACTGCTACCTACCCAGCAGCTCTGCCTGTCCTTTGAGGGTGTGCATCTGTGAATGCATTCCCTTTCTTTCCCTGTGAGCTCTCTACCTCCACTTCTTATTAGCTAGATGCACCCAAAACACAGATGGTGGTGGGTAGACGGGCAAATAAGGAAAGAAAAACCAGGAAAAGACATCTGTATTCAGTAGCCCTCTGAAAGATTTAGGGCTAAGGCAGTAAGAGGACTTGAGGAAAAGTCCCAAAGCAAGAACTATATAGCTAAGAACAGACACACTCCTATAAAAGGATAATGTACTAACTTGAAAGGAACACACAGAACATTATCATGAAGTGGCAGTACTTATGCAACCTAAAGATTTCTCTGTGAGCTTATGATATTGTGTGGTAATTCTAGGGGGAAAAGGGCTGAGCGTAGGCTAGTTGTCTTCGTATTTTGAATGTCTATTTGGCATAGTGTTCTGACATGGGTTATAACTTTTTCTTGACTTTAAAATGATGTCCTTAGTTGACAGAGATTTCTCCCAAACTTCTTGGTCTCCCTCAGCATACTCCTTATCAAAACAACACCAAGTAGGCAGGAAGTAAAACAGCAATCCCAGGGAGTACCAAAAGCACTTACTGCTCCAAAGCCAGGGACGTCTAAGGAGTAGTCAGCCTGCTGCCTCAGCCAGTCAAGCAGACTTTTGCTGGGAATAGTCTTCTCAGTCTGGCTGCTAGCGGCTGGGGCCGGTTCTGGGGTTGAAGGGGCGGGCCCTGGCCCTTCAAGGTGGGAGGTGCTCAGGGAGGCCTGTCCTGAGTCTTCATGGACTTCCTGGATGAAGGGAAAATAAGTATGTGTAGTTAATCATGCCAGAATGAAAACTAGTTTCTAAAAGGAAAATGTGTAAGGTATTCTTTGAATCTTTCTGTATATTTCCACCTGAACTTACTCTGCTGGGTCAAGAATAAGAACCATACACACTATTTATCCACACAGATGCCACTGCATGTGAGGAACGTTCCCTCCACCTGAATACTATGCCTCTCCGTCTTGTCTACTTGGTAAACTTTAATTCCATCCTATTTGCTCCAGTTCAGGGTCACCTCCCCTGTCACTGTCAGTCCCTGCCAACACTGGCCACTTCTGTCCAGTTCTCCACAGCACTCTTGGCAGGCTTTCCACGCCTCACTGCAACTTGTTACCTATTTCTCCCTTTATCGTTCGAATACCTCTTTTACTCATCTCTGTATTACCAATGCCTATACTTGAGTCTGCTGATAAGCACATTGTCAATGCTAAATAAATGTTTGCTTAATAAATATAAAAAATACTCTCAAGTTAAGGGGAAAATTTCATCAGTCATTCCATTGGAATTTCACCATCATTACAGAGAAACTATGGCTTTGCACCTCTGAAAAATTAGGCAACCATCCCAAAAGCTTGCAGGGTTGAGCAAGGAAAGAACCTGTCACTTCAGCTTCCCAAATGATGCTGAGCAGCTCAGTTAGTTACAGCATCCTCCTGATACATCCAGGTTGCAGGTTTGATCCCAAGTTGGGCACATACAATAATCAACCAATGAATCATAAATAAATGGAATAACAAATCAATGTTTCTCTCTCCAGCCTCCTTCCTCTCTCTCTCAAATTAAGAAAGAAAGAAAGAAAGAAAGAAAGAAAGAAAGAAAGAAAGAAAGAAAGAAAGAAAGAAAGAAAGAAAGAAAGAAAGACAGGAAGGAAAGGAGGGAGGGAGGGAGGGAGGGAGGGAGGAAAAAGAAAGAAAGAAAGAAAGAAAGAAAGAAAGAAAGAAAGAAAGAAAGAAAGAAAGAAAGAAAGAAAGAAAGAAAGAAAGAAAGAAAGAAAGAAAGAAAGAAAGAAAGAAAGAAATGAATGAAATAAGAAAACATAAAATGTGATCCCTATTTTGGAGCTCAAAAATCAATAAATAGAAAACCAAAATATAAAGAGAAGTCTGACACATTAAACAAAGTCTAAGGGTGTCTCTCTCTTGGCTGCTGAACGTTTTCTGTTGTTTACAATGATCTTTGAGTGAATCCTCAGTGACTCTCTGCGGGAGATGCTGTGGCCCCCACTTCACGGGGGAGCAAAGTGAGGTGGTGACGTGCCTAATGCTGAACAGGAAGTCGAGCAGCAGAGCCAGGATCAACCTGCAGAAATCCTACTCCTGATCCTTCTTCCAACCCCAGCTCCTGGAAAGCCACTAACCTGTAGCTACCAGCCTGTTGCCTTGCTTTGCTCATTCATCACCAGTGGCTCTTTTGAGACACCTGAGGATTTGGGTTGTTTCCATTTGAAATGGCAAGACCTCCTGGCTCATTTCTCCAGGATGCCTGCAGATTAAGGGCCCTTGGTGGATTAATACCATCTATTTCTATAAAAAACTGAGGGTAACTTATAATGAAGACATAATGAAAGTAAGCAGGACAACTGAAAAAGGGTAGAAAGGCCAATGTTTTTAAGGCCTCGTATACTCACCAAGATTCCTGCCTGAAGTGTCTGCTCCTTCAAAAAGATGAGGTCCATCCCTCCTTCAGCATGTTTCCGCCTCCCTCTCCGCCTCCTCGCGGCAGCGTCATCTCTTCTGAGGCTCCCGTTGACGATCTGCCCTGTCACTGGGTGGATCAGACCAGCTTGCAGAATCCCAGACAAGTCCATGCCAAGGGCTCCTTGAAGTGAACTGATAGCCCCAATCTTAGGGGTGCTGGCACTCACTGGGAAAGGGGATGTGGCTCCTGGGGACCCCTCAGACGTGCAGGAGAGGTCTATTGCTGACTCCCCATGCCAGCCATTGAGGACGATAGGGGGGTGCCCATGGGTGGCAGAGAACTGTTCCAGGCTCCGAGCCTTTGCATCCCGCTCCACCTCAAACTCGTAATGACGTCTGTGCTTTTGCTCATCCTTTGCGAAAACTGGCGCCAAGAAGCTGTCCTGTGAACACACACATGTGGCTGAATGCCAGCCGCCTCTTCAGGCCTGACTTCCTTGGGCTGAGTATGATTTCTAATCTTCTAGCTCAAGTCTTCTCAACCTTTAGTACCAGATCACCTGGACAGCTTGTTAAAATGCAGATTCTATTTCAGTGGGCCTAAGAGTCTGCATTTCTAACAGGTTGCCACATGCTGCTAATGCTGCTTATCCATGACCTATACTTGGAGTTGCAAGATTTTAATTTAGGGAATCTCAACTTCGGCTGTACATCAGGATCAACTGGGAAGTTTAAAAATTATTCCAATACTCAGTCCACACACACACACCAATTAAATCAGAACCGAAACTCTTCAAGGTTCCCAGAGGATTCCAATGTGCAGTTGAGAGTGAGGGTAAGTGTGCTCATTAGTGTACCTCCAATTAATCTTGGCTTTTAAGTTTGAAGTTATAAAAATAAAATAAAACTCATTCCTGCTTTGATTTTCCTAATTTCTGTCAGCTGCCACCCTTCCTTAGTCCTCCGTGAGATGAACACACAAACCCATTCATGCCCCTCTTCCTCATATGCCTGCCAATTTCCTTGCCTTTCTTTGTATTCACTCTGCCACTGACCTGGTCTAGAACCTTACCACTTCTGCAGCTACTCACGTGGCCTCCAGCTGCTGAGGCACCCCTCTTTCCTGACCTCAGCTCCCATGAGCCTGCACACCACTCCAGCTGACCTGCAAAACCCTGCCTTCATCACGCATTTCCCCGCTCTAAAACCTGTAATGACTCTTCGCTGCCTACAGGATAAAAATCCAAATTCTTCAATTAACACTAATGGTTGTACCAAACCCCCCCAAAACCCTATCCATTCAGTAAATAGGTTGAATGGATGACTCGGCCGAGAAGTGCAAATTGTCCCCCACTCTCTGTTTCATGGTCAACACCATTCTTTCGGCCTCACCTTCTGGATCTGGGCCACCAACGCGGCAGCTGCACCGTTGCTGAAGCTGTGCTCCGATGCTTCAGGCTCCGAGAGGCTGCTCCGAGAACCAGCAGTGCTGGTTAATGGCAGTGTGCCCGAGGGCTCATACTGCTGGCTGGAGGGCCACTTCCCGTTCAACACTACGTGGCAGATGTTATCTAGGCGGTTGATTATCACTCGATCCTGTAAAAAAAAAAAAAAAAGACAAACTCTCTGAGGAGTATGTACCAAATTACCCAAGTTTGAAAAGCCCCCTGAGATTTTTCTAACCAGAAAAAACTGACTAGAAAGAAGCGCTCACTTTATAACCCTTAAAATAAAGTTCATAGTCTGGACAATAAAAATCAAAGCCACAGTTGCTGTAAATATGAAGACAACACTTTTGTCTTATGGTCTAATTAGTCAAGTGCATATACCTTCAATGTTCAAATGTTACAGTGCTAATACCTTTTACAGATATTAAACATTTCTCTGAATATGTTACTCAGAAATACTCTGGAAGGTAAATATAAAGAATTCAGAGCTGAGAATGGCCTGGAGGAAGAGGGAAAGCGTGGGGAGAGACCTTTGGCCACTCGGAGAAGGAGTAGAGGGTTTTCTCCTGCAGCAGCTGCGCGATGGTGGGGGCCCGGGTTTCCTGCAGGTCGTCCCCGATGTCGCCCGTGAGGCCTGATGTCGAGCTCTTGCTCTCCTCCTCAGAGCATTTCCCTGGGTAATCTGGGAAGAAAGGTTAAACATTTAGATACCTGGGAGACAGGAGTGATCTGAAAGAACAGGATATCTGATCTCTTTTTAAAATGAGCCCATTCTGTGTTATCTTAAATTGAATATTAATTACCATGCCTTCTATCTCCAGAAGGACCACACAGGTTAAACTGTAAACATAGATGTGCTCTAGGGCACCCCATATAAGTCATGAGAAGAGTTGCATCCACACCCCAACAAAAACAACAAGGAAATAGAAGAGAAAGGATATTTTCCTGTGGACCCAAGAGTGAGAGGAGTGAATGACCATAGAGAGCTTTCCTTTGAGGTAGTGGATAAGAGGAAATAAAAATTATAATCCTTAGATGCATTTGAAGGAACAGTCTACGAAACGCATCACAGCAAAAAGCTAATGTTTTGTTTTGTTTTTGTTAATCCTCACTCGAGGATATTTTTCCCATTGGTTTTCTAGAGAGAACGGAAGAGAGGGGGGAGAGACAGAGAGAGAGAGAAACATCGATTTGTGGCCTCTCACACGTGCCCCGGCCCTTCAGCCTTCAGGATCAACACTATATCCACGGAGCCAAACTGGCCAGGGCAACAAGCTGTCAATGAAAAGTCATAAAACCTACTGCAAAGGTGAACAGACACAATTCATGTAAAAAATGATGCATAGGAACCTAGGACATTTAAATTACTTCACTGATACAAAGAAATGGAAATGCAACTTATTCTTTCAAGCTTCAGTGAATCTTTAAATATCCACTTACTAGGAAGGACAGGGAGTGAATTAGTGAATTATCTAAATGCCTTGGGCAGGAAAAGTTGTGAACCTCTTTTCCTGGTGAAACGACAAGGAATGTATATCCTCTGATAGGTACAGATTTCACTTTTTTTAAAAAAAAATTTATTTTTCAATTTCAGTTTACACTCAATAATATTTTGTATTAGTTTCAGGTGTACAACATAGTGGCTGTGCAGACAATCACATGCTTTACAAAGTAGTCCCCCCAATATTTGAAGTGCCCACCTGGCACCATATAGAGCTCACTTTTGACTGTACAAGTCTCTTGGGGAACTGGAGAGACCCATCACCATGAGCAGGGCCTTGCTAGGCCAGGGGATTCGAGGATATACAAGAAAGATGTGGCCCTGACCTGTAAGGATTGCACAGTTTCATGGGGAAAGGAAGGAGAACAGCAAATAAAAAACCACCACAGCAATAACAAACAAATAACTACAATCATGAACCATGGTGAGTGCTAGAAAGGGAAAGAAACAAGGTGCCATGCGGGCAGGGGGAAGGCTGGTGGAGAGGGCATCCCACTGGTGAGAAGGGGAGGAGGCAATGGGGAAGGGTGCTCTGGACATGTGGAGGAACAGACACATTCAGGGAAAGGCACAGGGATGAGGCTGGAGGGGTAGACTGAGGTCATGCTGAATTCTTAGGCCATGAAAGTAAATGCACTTTTATTCTAGATCCTACGGGGAGCACCACTGAAAGGTGTTAAGCAGAGGAGATGGATTTAAGTTTTCAGAAAAAGCAAAATGATGTGTGAAAGAAAACCCTGCAAAAGGAGCCAGGAGATCTGGGAACTAGCCCAACAGCCATGCCAAAGACTGCTCCTTCAGCGGTAGAATTCCAGTCTCAGAAGCAGCTGACCCCCTTGCCCCACCTAGTCCACATCATACACGTGTGAGGGCCCCTTCACAGGGCTGTAGAAGCACTTTTAGAAGCATCAGTGCAAAGAACTTTCACCCACAAATATCTGCAAGCTTATCAAGTTCACTGCCCCCTTCCGCCTCAGCTCAGCAAGGCTGCCACTGCCCCCTTCCGCCTCAGCTCAGCAAGGCTGCCACTGCCATCAAAGGACATCACTGCCCCGCAGCTCTCCTGTAAACCATCAGTTTTAAACACATGGTGAGTGCTGGTAGACCTGTTTCAGAAGCCATAAAACTCTTAGCATTCCCACTCCCTCCCCAGCCCCTCCCTGTCACATTAAAACTGGCCTATCCGAGATACCACAAGGTCCCACTTACTGTACCTTGACTATGGCAGTTTCCATCTCTGTCACAGTCATCTTTACTCTCGAAATCCATGTCTTCTGACTTGAGCTCACTTCCTTCAGGAGGGTATGTAGGGAACCCTTTCTTCCCTTCTGCGCTTTCTTTCCAAGGTTCTTTTACAAGTTCATGCTTCACTTTAAATGGCTCCAATGGAATGGCCATAAGCTCACCCTCCATTGTGATGTTATTAGTTTTGCTTTTGTACAGGTCTGGGCTATGACTCTTGGGCTTCTCCACTTCAAATTCATCACTCTCCAGGCCATGTGTCCACCTCTCCAAGTGTTTGCAGTGGCACTGGCAGGCCGCTTGAGGAAAAGCCCCCTGCAGCCCGGCACCCAGGCGGCCTTCCTGGGCCTCCTCTGCATCGAGGCCCCGGCCCTTCTCTCCTGGAGTATTAGCGGTGAGCTCGCTCAGAGGCAGAACCTCTGGCCTACCCCTCCCGCCTGCTGCTACGTCCAAGTTTTCCTCCTCGTTTTCCTCCTCTTCCTCCTCTTCATCACTGTGGTTCTGACTCAGTATCAAATCAGTTTCTAAACTCTTGTTTTCTAGTAAATCAATTAATTGCTGCTCTGATGGCAGGGTTCTTTTGGAGTCACAGACACTAAGGTTACACATATCGACAAACCCACTTTCATTTCCTGGATCCAAGGAAGGGGAAGCGAAGAACTTGGCTTCCAGCTGCCCGACGCTTTCAGGCCTCTGCTTTGCCTCACTGCAGCAGAGCTCCTCGTCTCTTGCAAGAGACATCAACAGGTGTTTTCCATTTTTAATGTTCATTTGAGCTACTCCTGCTTCCAAACTATCCATGAGAGAGGGGCCTGCAGCTACTTCTGCCTCGTGGCCAGAGGGCCGGCAGTTCACACCTCTGCTTGCTGAAATGCCAAGGGCATCTGTTCTGGATTCTGTGTTGGTATGTGGGCTCTCCTGAAAAGAGCCCGGCTCTCGGCTGAGCCCCTTCTTACCATACATCATGCTCTCCAAGGATTCGGGCAGCAGACTTTCCTCATGGGTGATGGAGATGACGTCCTGAACTTTAGAAATAAAGTTCTCACACGTTATGTCTGATAAGCTGCCTCCGGGTGGGCCAAGATGATCATCCCTACTTTCTATTTGTCCTAGATTCTCAGTTTCAGTTTCAAGGGACTCTGAAGTCCTGCTCATTTGTGTGTATGTAGGAGATTCATAGAGTTTGGAGTTGGTCTGGTAAAGGCAATAGAGGCTCTCTGGAACCTGCGTGTCAGGTCTTTTATGCTGGGCGTAGTTTCTATAGGCGTCCAGGAAGGACAGCTGGGGGTCAGTCATGACGTAGTAGTCAGTGCGATTCAGCCCATGTTTGGCAGTGCCGATAAGCAGGTCCCGATCATGCTTCCCACACTCCCACCACACTGGGAGGTAGAGGCTGGGCCTGCAGAGCTGGAGGCGTTCGTGCAGCCGGGGACACGTCAGCACCTGCTCTCGGACCTTCCGTAACAGTTCAATGCGGTACAGAGTTCTTGCAGCCCGTTCCTCAGTGATGGGTTCAACACAGATGGTGGCATCTGGAGAACCTGGGAAGGTAAACAAAGAGCCCGTCACTTCAGGGAGTCCTCGGTCACTTGCTGCCCAGCTGAGTCCCTGCTCCCTAGTTCCTCAGCATGGCAGTCTCGGGGTATGTCCCTACCAACATGAAAAGCTAAAAGAGAATGGGAGGGTTTTTTTATGAAACAGGACAGATCCAGCGAGGGTCAGAAAAGAGCACAAAAACTTCAGTTCTAAAAGTAAGATTAGTTCCCCTGCAGTAAGCATGTACTATGTGCCCTCGACACTAGGTACTTTACACATGTTAGTTCTCGCAGAAAGTCTAAGATATACCAACACCATCTTGTTTTAAGGTTAAGGAAACAAGTTCAGCTCAAGGTGGCAGAACCAGGACTCTGATCCAGGTCTTGTCAGTGGGATGCCAAGGTCCAACTCTTCCCACTCTATCCAAGCTCCTCAGCTTCAGTGAAAACACACTAAACATGCCACCAGGGGGCAAGAGTTGGGACATCTGTGTGTGCTGCCAACAGTCCAGCACCCAAAACTGAGTAGGCTCATGTGTGTTTTAGCTTTTCTAAATATAGTCACATGGCCCAGAACAAGTTTATCTACAAGGATGAAGCTGAGGAGGACCTCGGAGGAACTGCTGCAAATAATGCCAAGCAGCAAGAAATTTCTCAGAAGAGGTCTCCATCAGACTAGGAGATGTTAAATGACAGCCACTTCCTTTCTCTAGCTACAAGTCAACACATGAGAAAATGAAGTTAAGATTTAATCTGCAGAAGGTGCAAAGTTCGTAGCAGGATAAAGCTATGAGACTAAATGAAATAAAACTATACCTTGGAAAAGGTGATTAATAGTAGTCTCAATATTTCTGTGAGGTTTTAATCTGAATTTCAATTTTTGCTAGAGTTATGTCATTTTGGGAGAGAGATTTTATTTTTATGAGGGTGGACTCAATTTGGAGTTCATAAATTTGTGAAAACCAACTTGTTTTTACCTGAAATCTTCAGGTAGACTCCACTTTTACAATTATACCTAAATTAATTCTGAACCTGGAAAATATGCATGTTCTTTCTTTGTCTCATCTGGGGTACCATGACAGAGTTTTCTCACCGCCATCTTTCCACGGGGGCAGACGGCAGACGTGCCGGCACATGGCCACAAAACTATAAAAATAGTGTTCCAGGCTCTCATCCGATTTCTTGTCCAAACGAGAAATGATGCGGAACTGTGTCCAGTCGAAAGTTTTCTTTTCTTGATCATAAACGACACCAAAGGAAGACACTGTTCTGTAGAAGTCGGCTTGCTCCCTCCTTGTCCACCTGAGATTTAATCAGAAAGGGAGGGTGAGCAGTTTCTCTTTCTTTATAAAAAACCAACAAGTAATGTACTAAACACCGACCTGTACTTCACCGACTGTGAAGTCAAGAGAGCAGGTAGGGCTGGTTTGTCTATTTTCTTGCTTATTTTTATTTAAGTTAAATTGGGCTGAGAAGCTTATAACGAACGCAGCCTACCAGCCAACTTGCACTTCCACACCTTTCAGCTCTCTCCTGGTATTTACCTCTCCATTTCTAAACCATGTGTGCCTATTTGTGATCTCCTGACTCAGCAGCTCCAGAAATTACCTAGTTTATTTCCTCTTGTGAGAAATATTTTTATAATCCTCTGTAGGCTCACACATTTTGCCATATTTTTTGCCCATGGACATCCTAGAATCACAGAATCCTGTAGGAACCTCCCAGACCTTTCAATTCACCCCCTTTGTTTTATAGACGAGAAGCTGGTCCAGAGAAGGAAAGCACCTCCCTCAGCCGCACACCTCCCGACTCCTATTGCTCCTTGGCTTTCTTCCCGGTTACATACAGGCAGGTTGCCCAAATCAATTATTTTCTCTAGAACACAAAGACTCTCTAGTCTTTATATCCTGTAGGATTAAGATCATAACTTAAGAAGGTTGGATGATTATACTCCCCCATAGTCTCTGAGGGGCTTTGGGCACTGCATTCTTCACCTCCAGAAGAAGTGGGGCAAGGAGTGCAGCAAGGGGATCAGAGGAAGAGTGAGAAGCGGGAAAGAAGGGGCTGTGTGGAAGATGGAAGAACTATTTCCCCCGTATCACCAAATTTAATAAAGCCAGGAGTGCAAAGAAGTAATTGAATGTGTTATGTGGTGGTGCTTTAACTCACTGGGTGTTACATCAGAGAGATGGAGATATATAAAAACTCAAAGAATTGCAGCTTTGTGATTTTTCTAGTGGTATCATTCCTAACCTGGCCGTCTGCAGCCATTTTTAGCTTAATTCTCAGGCAGGAAAGTAACTCCTGCCAATTAATATCTTCCTCCTAGAAGTGTGGAGAGGTGTGGTTGGCTGCTCTCTCTCAAATAGTGTGCATTTCTTGGTATTTATTGTTTTCAAAAGCTTGACAAGGACTGGCAGCTATAATAAGACAGCTTCAATGCACACTATTCACTTTGCTGCTAAAAGAATGTCTGCTATATGCCCTATGTCACTTGAAAAAATTTTTTTTCTTTATTGATTAAGGTATTACATATGTGTCCTTATCCCCCCATTTCCCATCCCCCGATCCCCTCGCTCATGCCCTCACCCCCCTGGTGTCTGTGTCCATTGGTTATGCTTATATGCATGCATACAAGTCCTTTGGTTGATCTTTCTCCCTTACCCTCACTCTCCCCTACCTTCCCTCTAAGGTTTGACGGCCTGATTGATGCTTCTTTGTCTCTGGATCTGTTTTTGTTCATCAGTTTATGTTGTTCATTATATTCCACAAATGAGTGAGATCATGTGATATTTATCTTTCTCTGACTGACTTATTTCGCTTAGCATAATGCTCTCCAGGTCCATCCATGCTGTTGCAAATGGTAGGAGTTCCTTCCTTTTATCAGCAGCATAGTATTCCATTTGTAGATGTACCAAGTTTTCTAATCCACTCATCTGCTGATGAGCACTTAGGCTGTTTCCAGATCTTAGCTATGGTGAACTGTGCTGCTATGAACATTGGGGTGCACATACCCTTTCTGATTGGTGTTTCTAGACCCTTTGTCACTTTTATCCAGCATGGTGTTTTTAAGCCCCATCCCCAGAGACTGGGGTCCCATTTAGGGAAGAGGGTCAAGTTGGAAAATCATAACGTGTTGGAATTCTGAACAGAGAGTATCCTAGATCTCATCGGACTCCCCAGTCAGCAAGACAACAATAACATTTGGAGGCTGGCTCTAATTTTGGAGACCACCTATCTCCATGAGACAACATGAAGTACACTTCCCTGTGGCTCTCAGCTTTCCTTTTTGTCCCTTTTACCTAGTGGGCAGCTCAGCATGCCCTCTAGGCCACTGACTTCTATTTTACCTCTTTTGGGCTTCCTTGTTGATGAGGTCCATTTCAGAAGTCCTCCTGAACATTTCTTCTTGGACCCAATATCCTTGGTTACCTGGTCCCAGAATTTCAGGCCGGCAGAGTTCCTTGCGGTTGCAACGCTGGTAAATAGTGACCAGTCGTCTGAGCCGAGCTGTGAGCGCAGATGAAACTGGCCAGGGCGATTTGTCTGGGTCGGAGCCATCCTGGGCTTCAAACATCAGTGAGGACATTAGTATTTACAAACAGAACCCAACAGAGGTGACTGAATAACTGAATGAGCTCAAGTGTTAGGCCTAGCTAGTGGGCTGCAATTTTGCTTTAGAAACAGCAAACCGTGGTGTGGTTGGCTGCTCTCTCTCAAATACCAATGTGCCTGCCTGTGGGGGTAGAACTGATTGAGAACTTTGTTCTAAGCCAGGGACAAGCAGACCCTCTGAGGCCTCCCCCATGGAGAACTATGGGCTTTTGTGTAGTTGGGCTTTTCAACTGCCAAAGACTGTAAAGTGTGAATTCAGAAAAACAAATAAAAAAAGTCCAAACCAAACCAAACCCTCCTAACTTTTCTCCCCCGCCAAACATTTCAATTAAAAAGGAAAAAAGGAAACCACAATTCCTTTGTTTCCCTCAGACTCCACCTGATGTCAAAGACCATCAGTGATTCCAGTTTTGAACTTCAATGCCAGGTGGAGGAGGCTTGCCGGAGCCAAGCTGCAGCTCCGGGTACTACTCCAGGGGAGTCTGAGCAAGGCCCGCTTCTGTGGCTTTTTAAAAGACCATCCTTAAAAAACAGCATCTTATGAACCGGGACCTTACTTTTCCCTGCCTTCAGAAGGTCACAGTCTCACCTGCCCGGCTGTCATCCTTCTTCTCACCAAAAATGCCATCCCCTCCTTCACTGGAACTCTCCTGGGGATAAAGGAAGCCATTAGCAAAGCTGCAGCTCACGGGAAAGCACCCAGGCAGCCCTTGTTCAGAAGGAACAAACGTGCAGAGATCTGCCCAGGAGCAGCTCCAAGGCCATGGCCCCTGAGAAATGAAGCTCACTGAGGCACAACTGTAAAACAGCCAGAAAGCAGTTTATTTAAAATAAGCACTTTTCCCCGGAACTGTGTGGAATGCAGCGAATTACCGCTCAAAGAATGATGAGGCTGAATGTTCTCCCTGGCAGTTACATTTTACAAGCACTATTTTAGCTGTGAATTTAAATATTTGCTTTACCATGCAATGTAATAGTCATTTCACAAAGGCTGTGCCTGCATTTCTGCTGTGAAAAGTATCATGCTCACGTTCATTATGGTTAGCTTACTTTAGTCACAGCAAAAGACACTATTTCCCTGAAACACGGCTGCTGGAGGCATGAGACTGATGGTGCAAAGTCCCAGGAATTTAAAAATAAATTCTCACTCTGAGGCGCTGGTTGAATCTGGAGTAGTATCACAGGCATGAAGCTTATCCAAGCTGGAGCATTGTTCAAACGGGCACTAATGGATTCCTTCAAGAACTCCTTGGTTTCAGGAATGGAACCTTAAAAGCTCCTTATATACAAGGCATGTGGAATTTGGGGTGGGAGGAGAGAGGGTACTGTTTTTCCACTGGACTCCATTTTTAACATGAAAACTTGTTTTTGACCAGTTGATCTGAATGATGGGAGAATGACTCCAGAGTGAAGACTTTGGCCATGTTAGAGCACAGGTCAGACGAGAAAGGCAGGCCAGCAAACTGTTCTGTATAGCCTTCAAGGTGAGAATGGGTTTTAGATTTTTACAGGGAAGAAGGAAAAGAAGGGGAAAGGGAGAGGGGGAAGAGGGAGAAGATGTGTGACAGACTGATGTGGCCACAGGCCCAGATATTTACTACCTGGTCTTTTACAGAAAATGCCTGCTGCCTCTGGGACGAACACACAACACAGGGGGCCAGTAACCCCAGCATAGAGCAATGGATAGACACCTATGATGGACAATAGTTAAAATTCAAACCACTCTCACCCTGGCCAGTGTTGCTCAGTGGTTGGAGCGTTGTCCTGTACACGCGAAGGTGGAGGGTTTGATTCATGGTTGGGGCACATACCCAGGTTTCAGGTTTGATTTCCGGTTGGTGTGTGTGTAATAGACAACTGATCTCTCTCTCTCCCCCCCCAACCCCCACCCTATCTCTCTTCAAAAAAACTATTTCAAGCCACTCTCTTGGGAGGCCTGAAAGAGAACATTCTGAAAAGGAACAGGAGTAGGGGTGCATTTTCTGGATGCATTTGTTCCTTACCATAATAGTGAGAGGAGTAACATTACTGAGAATCATGTGTTACTTAAAGCACCATGGAAAACCCTTTACATGACGTCTCATTTAGTTCTCATAACTGCTTTACGGGGGAGAAAGTATTACCACCCACATTTTACAGAAAACAAGTCATTCCAAAGGCTCTGTAACTTGCCCAAGGCTAGTTAGTAGGTGGCAGAGCTGGGTTTCAAACACCGTGGTCTGACGAGAGCCTACACTTTCAGCCACTAGCTATGAAAAACAAGGGACAAGAGGGTCGGCTGAACTTCTGTTTTGGAGAATGAAATATACTTAGAATTGGAAAACAGTAGTTTAACCTCTTTTTCTCGGCCCAAACTGTTTCCGGCCATCTAATGTTAGCGAAAAGTGGAAAATGTCAAGCTGGTCCACCGTACCCGTTTGAAGTAGCACTCAAACATGCCATCTCATCCCCTCCCACTGCTTAGGTAGCTAAAAAATAAGCAAAAAAGCCCACAGCCATGCCTTATAGTCTTTCCTGCCATCAAGAACATTTTTCAGTATCCTTAGTATCCATGGAGACCCCCTGAAAGCTGAAATTTGTAATTGTAAACCCTTTCAGCTGAGGAATGTTCTACAGCCTATACAATCAGGGAGTCAGGTGCCAGAGCTGCCACGTTCCTTATCCTAATGCATGGGAGGCTGCTGTGGGCATCACCATTCCCCACACCCATGGCGTGGCTCCCAGCTTGGGGTGAGGCCGACACGCACGACATCAGGTTTCCCTTCCAGTCCATCGAACGGTTTCTGTTGCTGCAGTTATACAACAAGCACCCTTTCCTAAAGCCTGCCCGCTCTTGGAGGCACATCCCCTCTCTAGAAAGGACAGAATGGAGAAATATGTCATAACCTTGGTTAATAGCCACCTAATGGGAGTGTGTGGTGTGGACAGCAGTGACAGACTGGGCTCACATAAGCACACCCAAAGCCCAGGGCTGACCTAGTTATCTCAGGTTCTGCCTACAAGGAACAATGTGAAAGAAATGTTCACCTTCGAAGACATATGAATCAATCATTTCAGAGGGAAGGGTCCCAGAGAGTGCTGACAACAAGAATGTCAAAACAAAGGAAACTGACTACAACCAGCAATTTCTCCATCTTGAGCATGCATATGATTTGGAGTCTGACAGTTCATTTGACCTTGGGCAAGATATTTCCATCTCTCTCAGACTCAGTTCTTCACTTGTAAAATGGAGATAATACTTTTATAGGGTGACTGTGGGGTGTAAATGGGTTGATTGTATAATGTGTTTAATCTGCTGGTACAAAACAAACGTCCAACAAATGGTAGCTGGGACTGAGGAAATACTAACAAACAGTCCCAACTACAAGGTAATCACTCAGTATTTCTTTTTCAACTCTTGTCCTAACTCTTTTGGCTCAGTAGATAGAGCATGGGCCTGCGGACTGAAGGGTCCCAGGTTTGATTCCAGTCAAGGGCATGTACCTTGGTTGCAGGCACATCCCCAGTAGGAGGTGTGCAGGAGGTGGCTGATCGATGTTTCTACCTCTCTATCCCTCTCCCTTCCTCTTTGTAAAAAATCAATAAAATATATTAAAAATAAATAAAATAAAATGTGTTCTCTCAGGAAGGCTTCCTAACATAATAAAACAGCAACAATATCAGCAAGTCTACTGAGTTAGATACTATATTTTATATACATTTCTGTTTGTTTAAGAGGGGGTTTTAGACAACAGGCAACTGCGGAGTGGGGAGGTTGACAATCTTGTCTAGTATTACCCAGAGTGTAAGTGGTGCATGAGATGCAAACCAGGTCTGACATTACTGGCTAGCTCTAATCATTGTACAGCATTACCTCTGGGCGGTGGGGTAGAAGGCACACTGCGCTGAATCAAAAGCATGGTCGGTACAAAGAGTAACTTAATTCCAGACCGTCACTTCTCTGAGGGTGTGGGGCTCTATTCTTACCTGAAAACATAAAGTCTAGTCTCCCTAGCTCGTGGCTGCTCCTCCAGGCCTGGCTGCCTCCCCTGTTTGGTCTGGGTGGAAGTAGAGGTAGTAATAGCGGCAGCACAGACCCTGTGGGACCTGCAGACCCAGAGAATTCCCTCTATGCCCTCATTAAAGACTGGCTGAATAGTCTTCTCACATTTAGCAACAATGAGTGTCTTGAGTGCCAGGCACTGTGCTAGGTTCTGGGGCTATGACAGTGGGAAATACGGAACGCTGATCCTTGTGGAGCCCATGGTCTGATGGCATGACAGACACATTTTACTGGACATGCAGTGTGATAAGTGCTCCTAAACACAGTGGACAAACAAGAGTCACCAACTCTACCAGACCCAAATGAGGTCAGGGAAGATAGCCAAGAAGTGACTTCTGAGCTACACGCTGAAGAACACACAGGAGTTCACCACAGGGAGAAAATAAGAGCTCTCTGTGTCAAGACAGCAGGAGGTACAATGACGGTGTTAGAAAGACTCCACAGCTATTTCCATTTTGCAGGAAAATCAAGCATCCTTCCACTCCTGCATAAACTTTATATGGAAAGTAAACACACATCAAAGGTCAGTAACATAAAATGAGGAGATCATGGAATTTAGAAAAAGATGTGAGCAGGGGAGACACTGCTTTTGTCCTTTAACTTTTTTGGAAGCGAATTAAAACTGAGCTTCCTCTTTTCTAGAACGAGGATAAGAGTAAAACCTAACTGAAGGGGACTGCGCTTGTAAGCCTGGAAGTACTCTACATCCAAATATTACTGTTGTGTTCAGTGAACTCTCAAACTCTTAACTCGGAAGAAAAGGGTGATTTTTCAGTTCCTAACAGAATTTTTCTTACAATGGGATCAGACCATTAGGCATTATATTTCCCTGTAAGAATCTTCCTCAGGCTCACTGTGAAGATTTCAGAGACACTTGGAGTAGCAGCAGCTAGGGATATGAGAGGAGGCTGTGCCACTACTCACTCCTATTTCTGTTCTAAGAGATGTTAATCTCCCTACATAATGGGTTTGGTAAAGAAAGACTCCAGACCATTCTAAACACAAGTATACTTTTAGATCAACTGCTTTTGAAGGTCTCTGTAGGTTCATGGACTCCAGCTGCATCTGAAACCTGTTCACCAAAGTTCTTCTGCTATTAAACAGAGGGAGAGATTGGGGAAAAGGAGTCCACTAGATCAGCAGTCACCAACTGACGGTCCGCGAAGTCCGAAAGGTTGGTGATTGCTGCACTAGATCATCTCAAACTTCCCTTCTAACTCTAACATTCCACGATCCTCTGTCTGCCACATTTGAGAGGACAGCTGTCACAGTGTGCTCTGGAAGGCACCAGAGTAGTGAGGGTCTGGAGACGATGTGATAGGGAGAAAGGCAGAGGAACTAGGGAGACTGCCCCTGCAGACTTAAGGGGATGAAGGTTGCCAACTGGCCTCAAGAATTAAAATCCTGTCAGAGAGGAAAGAAAGAAGAGTTTTGTTCTTTATAGCACCAAAAAAACCCTAAAAACCCAAAAAAACAAAAACAAACAAACAAAAAACTAGACATAATCTATGGAACCACCTGGGTCAGTGTAAGGGAGCATCACCCAATGAAATGGGCTTCCCTGGAGAGTAGCCCATCTCCTCTTTCCCCATGGACTCCTGGAAGTACTTGAAGCTACCTGAATGACCCCGACACTGAAGCTGCCGAGGGGATGGACACTCAGACGTTTGTTAGGGCTTCTTGCAATGCTAAGAGTCTCCCAACCTATTAACTGTTAATCTTTTTGTGTTCAGGTCTGTTTAATTCAGAGGAATTACTCTAAGTATGGATGACAGACTCGTTGGGCTTCCTGCACCCTGCTTGCTGATCTGCCTGAGGGGAGGGAGTAGGGATTGGGCAGCCGCTTGCTTCAGGTGTTGGCTGTTCTGCTTTTGTTACTTCAGCACATGAACTAGAAATCAAGCTTAACCTGTTACATAATCTGCCCACTTCAAAATCTGGGGGAAGCCACTCTCCACTCCATCTGCTTTCGATTATACTGTATTTATAACCCAGGTTTTAGAGGCTTCAAGAGCAAAAGAAATAATACAGGCATTAATTTTATAAATGAATCAAAATATAGTCCCAGAGGAGTTTTACTCTACTATAAGAAAACTTAAGTTATTTTATCAGTTTTGCTGCAACCCCTTCAGTGCTCGAAGCCTCCAAGATCAAAGACTGAGCAGTGAGGCAGGTGAACGGTACTGAACAGCTCTCACCGGTCTAGCCTGCAGGACGTCTGAAATACTTCCTCCCTTCTTCAATATGAAAAGAATACTTGATGGGAAAAGAGAATATCAGAATATTGAGAGAATACCTAGGTTGAGCTCTAACATCTAGCAGCTGGGAGAATTTGGCCAAGTTCTTTAATTTCCTGGGCCTAAATTTGCTCAGCTCTCAAAGGAGGGCAGTAATATCTGAAGTGTTTACTTCACAAAGTTGAGGTGAAAATCAAATGAAACAAATGGAAAAGGTTCTTTGGAAAGAGTCAAGTTCCACATAAGTATAAGGTATTGCTTTCAGTTCTTTGGCACTACAGTTGTTTTCTATGAAAAACACACCCCAAATTCCAGACAAAATAAGTAGCAGAATAAGTTATGACCAAAATGGCAGGATTGTAATTGTCAAGACCAGTACTCAATTTCCCTCAGGTCCAGGGTCTGAAGCTTCATGCTGATTTGCTTCAATCCACCACTCCCCAATTCACCGTAGGGAGACATGAAAACATAGCTTCGAAAAATAATTATTTCCTATTCTGGGAAAAGTGATGTCATTATTACTATTACAGGAATCAGAGCTGACGGAAGCCAAAGTAAATATCACACATTCTCCAAACTAGAACCAAAAGAAAAGAGTTGATAACTTTTAGGTAGTGAGCAGGAGAAGAGGAGAGATGATCTAGGCAATGAAGTAAGTTGGGGACAATGCTACAGTAGCCTGTGGGATCCAGAATTCATGAAATTAGCTCCACACCTCAAAGCCAGGGAAAAAAATAGTAAATGGTGCCTGAGTCCTGTAAGGTTTTGTTGCCTTCTGCAAAGTCCCAGAAACTCATTTCTAAAATGCGGCGCAGATTTATGCTTCTGGGAAGGTGCACATTTCTTCACTCCTCACTCTAAGTACAGCTGAAACCCCTGGACATTATACATAAAACAAACATACGAAAACTCTTATGCAAAGAGAGTAAGGCAGACCACCTAGGGATCATGGACCTTAGCATATTACGCTTTGATTGGCTGAACGGTCAACTGGTCAACTGGACACTTAGCATATTAGGCTTTTATTATATAGGGTAATAAAATATCTGGAATAACTACTAAAAAGCAATGAAATACAGATAAATCAAAAAGTAATCATAAAAACATTCAAGCAACCCAGAGGGAGACAGGGAAAAGAAAATAGAGCATCAAAAAGAAGAGAAAACAATAAAATGTCAGACTTCAACCTTCCGGTATCAATAACTACATTGACTGTAAATGGGTTAATACACCAACTAGAAGACAGAGACTGGCAGAATACATGAAATAATATGACCTCACTATATGCTGTCTGTAGGAAACTCACTTCAAATACAAATGATAAAGGCAGGTTGAAAGTAGAAAGGTAGAAAAAGATATACAAACATTAATCAAAGGAAACCAGGAGCAGCTGAGACAGAGAGGGACGTTATATATTAGTACTGATAGCAGAGACAATACACCAAGAACACATAATCATAAACGTGTAAATGCCAAACAACAGAGCTACAAAATACATGAAGCAAAAACGGATAGAACTGAAAGGAGAAATAGACAAACCTATAATTATAGTTGGAGACTTCAAGACTCTGCTCTCAAAAACTGATGAAACTACTAGACAGAATACCAGTAAGTATACAGAAGATCTCAACAACATTACCAACCAAAGGAATCTAAGTGACATTTATGCAACTCTCCACCCAACAACAGCACAATGCACTTTTTTTTTCAAGTGCCTATGAAGTATATACCGAAATAGACCATAACCTGGACCATAAAACAAACCTTAACAAATTTAAAATGGAAATAATACAGATCATATTCTCTGAACAAAATCGAGTCAAACTAGAAACCAAAACAAAAAGATATAGGTAAGTCTCCATTTGGAAACTAAGTAATACCTGTCTAATAATCCATGTTTCACAAAGGAAGTCTCAAGAGAGTTTTTTTTGAAATACATTAAATTGAATGAAAATGAAAATAGAACATAGTAAAATTTGTGGGACATCACTAAAGCAATGCTAAGAGGAAAATTTATAGCAAGAATGCATACAACAAACAAGCAGTCAAGTCTCAAATCAGTAATTTAAGTGTCCATCCAAAACTCTAGAAAAAGAAGAGAAAAATATAACAAAAGCAAGTAGAAGGAATAATAAAGAGTAAAAATCAGTGACATTAAAAACAGAAAAACAACAGAGAAAATTAATGAAACAAAGAGCTGATTCTTTAAAAAGATAAAGCAGATAAATCTCTAGCAAGATGAGTAAGGGAAAAAGAGAAAAGACACAGATTACCAGTATCAGGAATGAAATAGGGAATTTCACTACAAATTCTGCAGACATGAAAAGGAAAATAAGAGAATATTATGAACAATTCAACATATACATTCGACAACTCAGATGAAACAGACCAATTTCTTAAAAAACACAAACCACTGCAACTTACCCAATATAAATTCACAACTGGATTTATAATTAAAAACTCCCCCACAAGGGCTGTCCAGGTCCAGATGTCTTCACTGAAGAGTCCTACTAGACATTTAAAAAATTAATTCCAAGCCTGGCCAGCGTGGCTCAGTGGCTGAGCATCGACCTATGAACCAGAAGATTGTGGTTTGATTCCCAGTCAGGGCACATGCCTGGGTTGCAGGCTTGATACCCAGTGTGGGGTGTGCAGGAGGCAGCCGATCAATGATTCTCTCTCATCATGTTTCTATCTCTCTCTCCCTTTCCCTTTCTCTCTGAAATCAATAAAAAATATTTACAAATAAATAAAATAAAAAATTAATGGCAATTCTAGACAACCTCTATCAGAAAATAAGGGGAAGGAACATCCAATTCATTTTATGAAGCTAATATTACTCTCCTATGAAAACCAGATTAAAGATGGTACCAAGATAACTACAGACCAATATCCCTCATGAACAGAGATGAAAAAATCCTTAAGGAAATATTAACAAAGAAAACTCAATAATAAAAATCATCTACCATTACTAAGTAGCGTTTATCCCAGTTTATCCAGGGATGTAAGGCTAGTTCAATATTTGAAAATCAATCAAAGTAATCTACTAATATTATAGGCTAAATAAGAAAAATCGCATGACCATATTACTTGGTACAAAAATGTATTTGACAAAATTCAACATTCATACATGATAAAAATTCTCAGAAAACTAGGAATATAGGGAAATATCCTCACCTTCAATAAAGAGCATCTATAAGAAATCTAGAACATTATACTTCATGATGAAAAACTGAATGCCTTCCTCCTAATATCAGGAACAAGGTAAGGATGTCTGTTCTCATCCCTCTTATTCAACACAATGCTGGAAGTTTTAGACAGTACAATAAAGAAAAGAGAAATAAAAAAAGGAAGTACATGGCATATAGATCAGAAAGGAAAATATGTAACTACCCCTATTTGCAGATGACATGTTAGTTGATGTAGAAGATCTCAAGAAATCTACAAACACCTCCTAGAACTAATTCCTAAATGGAAAGATAAGTGGTAAGCTTCAACATAGTAAAGATGTAAATTCTCCCCAAAGCTATTCCTATCAAAATTCCAGCAAGAATTTTTATATAGATAATTCTAAAACTTAAATGGAAAAGCAAAGGAACAAGAAAAGCTAAAATAATTTTAAAAAAGAAATGAGATGAATCAGTCTACCCAATTTAAAACTTATTATATAGCTAAGTAATCAATATATATGTTATTGGAGAAGGAATATATAAATAGATCAATGGAAAAGAACAGAGACCCAGAAACAGAGCCACATAAATATGCTCAACTGATTTTTTGGCAAAGGTGCAAATGCAGTTCAATGAAAGAAAGATAGTTTGTTAAAACACATCAAGCCAAAGCAATTGGATGTCAATAAGAAAATAAACCTCAACCTAATTTTTTCCTTTTATATGAAAATTAACTTAAAATGGATCACAGAGTTAAATGTAAAACTGAAGAACTTTTAGGAAAAAAACAGAAGACAATCTACATCTAGGCAGAGTTCTTAGATTTGAAACTAAAAACGTGATCCATAAGAGAAAAATACTGGCAAGTTGGACTTCATCAAAATGAAAAACTTCTGTTCTGTGAAAGACACTGTAAATAGGATAAAAAGACAAACTACTAGTAGGAGAAAATATTTGCAAACTATATATTTGGCAACACTAGTATCTAGAATAAATGAAGAACTCTCAAATATCAACAGTAAGACAAAGAAACAATGCAACTAGAAAATGGGCAAAGGACATAAAGAAACATTTCACTCAAGAGGTATACATTTGGCAAATGTAAATTAGAACAATGAGATATCCTACATACCTATCAGAATGGCTCAATTAAAAAATAGTGACAGTACAAAAGCTAGTGAGGATGAGGACACATTGCTGGTGGAAATGTAAAATGGTATAGCCATTCTGAAAAAGCAGTTTGGTAGTTTACTAAAAAAACTTAACATGTAACTACAAATTACCCAGCAATTGTACTCCTGGAAATTTAACCCAGAGAAATGAAAATGTATGTTCATACAAAGTCTGTTCATAAATGTTTATAGAGGTATTTGTAATATTCAAAAACTGTAATCAACCAATGTCCTTTAATGGATGAATGGTGAAACACACTGTGGTACATCCATACCATGGAATACTTATACTCAATGATAAAAAGGAATGAGTTACTATTATAGACAACAACCCACAGGAAACTATGCTTTGTGATAAAATCCAATTCCCAAAGGTTACATAGTTTATGATGCCATTTATATAACATTCTTAAAATAACATATCAGAAATAAAGAACGAGTTAGTGGTTGCCAGTGATTAAAAGGAGATGAAGGCAGGAGGGAAGTGGAGGCAGGGCAACATGATGGATCATTGTGGCCATGGAAATATTAAGACTCCATCAATGTCAGCATCCTGGTTGTGATCTTGTACTATAGTTCTGCAAGATGTTCCCGGTGGAGAAACGGATACGAAAGGTACAAGGGATCACTCTGTATTGTATCTTACAATTACACCTAAAATCTACAATTATCTCAAAATCAAGTTTCATTAGAATGAAAGTACAATGTAGTCTGTATGTTGACAATTTTTATAATAAAATGTTGGGGATAACGCAATGCAATCAAGTTCCCCCAAAGCACTGCTAAGATGGGGTTTTCTTTCTTCATATGGCAAATCATGGGGATTACCAATATAGCACATATGACTCACCACTTGTTTCTGGAGGCCATCTAGTTTGTCTTCAGTGTTGTCATCTTTATCCGTGTTGCTTCTAAATAAAAGTAAAAAAAAAAAAAAAAGGCATCATATACTACCTAAGGGCTATTTGGCAACAAGGATGCTTATAAGAAAGTCTCCTAAATCACAGAGAAAAGGGATTATTAGTAGATCCCTTTCCCCACAGGCCTCAAAACTCTGGGTCTTTTCAATGTCATAACTTCTAAGGGCAAGGCCCCCTGTCAAACTGATACTCCAGCATCTACTCAGTCAACTAAGAGGCCAGCTGTTCAACAATGATTCTATCATAACCCACCCAGGGTTATCTGGATATGAGGCTTTGATAAAAGAAGACTTTAGAGACTGAAGGCTGTGCAAACCGAGCCAGTCCTGACGTGCCAATCCCTATATCACAACAGGATGATCTTCACACAGAATCATTCACTCTCAGCAGCAATCACTGCTTCAAAAGGAAGCTCTGCTGACACTTCCAAGAAAGGACATTTTGCCCCCTGTACCACCAATCACTTGCCTCTAGGTTAGCTGCCTAATGTCTTCTCTCTTGTGAGCTTAACTACTACTGGTGTCTATCTGTTTTTCATCATTCCTTTTAAAACTGCCTTTGAAATGTTCCTGTCTCAAATATTCTTATCTTTGTTGCTCAGATCCTGGAGGCATATGGATAATATAGTAGTTACATGTTTAGTGTTTTTTTTTTTTAATAAACTACCAAACTGCTTTTTCAGAATGGCTATACCATTTTACATTTCCACCAGCAATGTGTCCTCATCCTCACTAGCTTTTGTACTGTCACTATTTTTTAATTGATCCATTCTGATAGATATGTAGGATATCTTCACTGCTTAACCACATAAAGAACAATCAACCCATAAGAAAATGAACCTCATGCCACATCCAGGTCACTCACTCACTCACTCACTCACTCACTCACTCACTCACTCAGGCAATGTTTCCCAGACCCAGTGAATCTAATAGCCATACTGGTCACCTGGGCATTTGTTAACATCTCTCTGACTGCATCTACTTTCTGCTAGAGGAAACACCCAGGGGTAGAGAATGTTATGGTAACTAAAGTGTTAACCAGGAGTTAAGAACAAATGGAAAATGCACGTCACTCTTTTCTCCACCACAGCAGATAGTGAAGGGCTCCACGCAGAGCCACACCCTCATGTCCAGGCTTGGCCACAGCCCTAGGTAATGAAAAGCAGTATCTGCCACTTTGTGGGAGAAGATCAGGTCAAAGCTCACCAAACAAAAAGTAAGACATATATGTTATGTTATTTTAAATGTATATACATGTATTTTGGAGAACCAGTTTTTGTTTATTTAGCTTTCCTATAAACTTACATGTTTGGAGGGTATGCCAACAGTAAAATTCAGCCAAAGAGGATAAGGCTTATATATATATACCATGGCTGTCAAGCAGTGTGGCTCCTAAATCCACCTTAGTTACAGACCATGCAATCCTTAAATAATTCTGGAATTTCATCTAGGAATGCTGAGGGCAGGAAGCCTGTACTTGTTGTGCCTCTTCTTAGTTTTCTGCCAGGTAGGAGAGGTCTGAATTCTTCCTCAAGAATCCTCTGACCAGGTAAGCGATGAGGATAGTGAGCAGCTTAGAGAGCCCATGTAGGACAGGAATCAGTACTTGGTTCAAAGTGCTTAGAAGTCAAAGAAAAGGCCTGAGGTGTAACAGGATAGAACCAAAGTGGCCATTCTGGAAGGCCGCTTCAGCATGGCAAGGCTAAGGGAGATGCCACACTGTGAGGAGGAGACTGAGTTTGCTGGACATAGGTGGGAGGGGTCACAGATTCGTGGCATGACACATTAGTTACGGCACAGTTGGTCTATGCAGCTTCTCACCTTTCAGGAATGTCTGCGGTCCCATCCGTAACACCCTGTTCTGCAGAAAGGGACTTCTCATCTGGCATCCCAACTTTCTCCAGGAAGCAAAGTGCAGGGTCTGCTCGCATGGCATTGTACCGCTCGTACCCTGATCAGGAGTAATGAGAAACGTCAGAAGTCAGTCAGTACTCACACAATCTGCCCTGGTCCTAGATGGTCATTTTGCTTCCCCTAATTAAGTAAAAACAAAACAAAAATACTTATTGAAGATTAACTGGATCCTTTAAGATTTCCTATCTGGGAAGAACCTTGAGCTAAAGTAGACACCTCTGAGTAGTGCTACCAAAAATGAAAGCTTAGTGACTGCCATAGCAGGTTTTTGTTTTGTTTTGGTTGTTAGTATTTGCCCGGAGTATCTTATTTCACCCCTTAGATGTCAATCTCATTCTATCTTCCATCTGGTCTTATCTCACTTCCAGCACTCTGCTTCCCTGGGCCAGTCAGAGAGCCATTTCTTGCCCTCCTTCCCTGGAGGAGCTTGCTTCCTCTTTCAGTGTGGGTATTAAACACCCAGACTGCCTGGTCTGCTGTCATATCAGCTCCTGAGCTTGCAACTCTGGCTGTAATGTGTAGGATATCTGGAGTGACCTCTTCATTTGGGGCTTTCCTTCATTTCTTTCAGGTTCAGCTATAATTCACCTCAGCATTCCGCATGTCTGTGGTGAGTGTGTTGGGTGGGAGTAGGAAGAGGAAGCACGTGCATCTGTCTGCCACACTGCTGGGGCTGCAGGTGTGTCCTCCTGACAGCACATTGGTTCCACCAGGAAGTTGGCAATGTGCTCCACAGCCACCACTGAAGACACGGTCAGTGGACTCTCCTTCACACACCAAGCTCACATGCTCTGGAATGCGGTTGCCTACAGCAGCTGGTCTACTTCTGGATTCTTTCCAAAATTAGATTAAACCAAGTTTCAGTTACATTGTGGCCCCTTGTGCTTAACAGGGAGGTCTCATGCTTCTCCTTGTCCCTTCAGAGCTGAGTTCCAACCCTGTACTGTCCAAAAGAGGAGCCACACATGGCGATTTTAATTACAATGACATAAAATAAAAAACGCAGTGCTCATCTGTATTAGTCACATTTCCAGTGCTCAACAGTCAGATGTGGCCCCTTCATAGCTGACTTCCAGCACAGAAAAGGCGTTTCCATAATCACAGGGAGTCCTGTGGCAGCACTGTTCCAGCCTAACCCAATGGTTTGACAAAGGGCTCTCAGCAACACTGGAGCTCCTGAAGCCTGCTCTGGTAATACCAGAATCCAAGTTTTGAGGGAATTCCTCGTGAAAATATGCGCAGTCATCCCTCAGTATCCAGGGAGGATAGGTTCCAGGATGCCCTCAAGGATACCCAAATCCATAGATGCTTAAGTCCCTTACATAAAACAGCATTTTATTTGCATAAACCTGTATTTGCATAGAGGCTACAGAGGGGATCCCTACACAGCACTTCAGTCACATGGATTCAGAGTAATGTTTGGCATATGGCAAATTCAAAGTTTTGCCTTTTGGAACTTTCTGGGACTACTTTTGGGAAATATTTCTGATCCGCATTTGGCTGAACCGGTGAACACGAAACTCGCAGATATGGAGGAAATGCAACTGGTTATAGCCTGTAAGTCAGTGGCTCTCAACCTTCCTAATGCCGTGATCTTTTATGCTGTGGTGATCCCCAACCATAAAATTATTTTTGTTGCTACTTCATAACAGTAATTTTGCTACTGTTATGAATCGTAATGTAAATATCTGATATGTATTTAGGATGTATTTAGGTGACCCCTGTGAAAGGGCTGTTCGACTCTGAAAGGGGTCGCAACCACAGGTTGAGAACCACTGCGAGTATTGAAGAATCCTACTCATAAGGCATGTGTTAGTTTACTTTCCAAAGGCAGAATAATAACCAACAGTAAGATTAAGTCACACATCTATTATGTACCAAGCACTGTTCTAGGCAGTCTACCTATATTGTCTTAGTTAATCTTCAAACAATCCTCCACATAAGTTGTTTTGATGGTATTCCCCTTGTCTAGATAAAGAATTAGATCGTAGATGTTTATGAAATGCCCAAGATCAGACACTGAGTTAAGTGGCAGAGCTGACAGCAAAAGCTAGGTGTACTGAACTCTTCCCACTTTAAACCCTGCTCTCCAGTTTAAAATTTCAGTTAATTCACCTGGCAGGGAAGAGGTGTATCAGGCATATTAGTGATTGTCACCTGGCACCTTCTTCATTCATTTTAACTGTTGGCTGAAAACAAGGGTAGGTGCTTAGAACAGTGTCAGAAGTGAAAAAGGGGGCACTTATTTCAGTTTTCAAAGCTACTCAAAGGCTTCTCAATATCTTTCAGTCTCTTGCTTACCACATTAAAAAAAAAGATGTCCATGCCATCTTCTATTCTCAAATTTTTATACCCAGTAAGGCAAACTAGAAATGTGTAGGATATCTGGAATGACCTTAGAATTCTATATACATATGAAATACTGAAACCTTAACATTTCTCCCCTGCAACTACCACGTGCCAGACACTAGGCCAGATATTGGGACAACAGGAATAAATGAGTGTGAGGCAGTCCCGGCCCAAGTATACAGACAGGCTAGATGAGGAAGATACAAGGTCCTTATGGCCAAGTCACTCTCTTAAAGTTCCTCACTGATACTAACATCCACTATTAATTTCGTGACTCCACATTCCTCTGGTTGAAATTCTGAGAGGACAGGCTCTGCTTTCTAAGACAGATGTTCAATAGGACAGTGGAGTTATCAGGAAAGGGGAAACACTGAAAGACACACCATGTTTGAAAACACCAATCAGAAGGGATTTGTCAGCCTCAGCATCCCACCAGTCCACTGGAATCTCCACGTAGTCAATGTCAGGCAGAGGCACTTCCAGCTCCCTGTGGAAGGAAGGGCATAGACTCAGAGTTCCTTCAACCGACAGAAAACAACGTCAGAACTACTGGCTGAACCCTGGTATTAAGCCACATCCTAGTTGCAGGCTTAGACACAAAGTAACAGGATGAAGGAATTGTGGGCCAAGGCTCCTTACAGGGCTTTCCCAGTGAGCTATCTCTGCATGTGTATTTGGCTCCCAGGCTCCAACCTAGACTGACTGGCATACTTTGTGGAGAACTCACTGTCAGTCGGACTGGAGTGGAGCCTTAGGCTCTACATGCACGAGGTAGTTTTGATGTGCAACTTCAGGTGAGAACCACAGCAAAATCCATCTATATACCATTCATTGAAGGTAGAACACCTCTTAAATGGTTGAATTATACATGATCAAATGCTAAGAAGGTAAGTTTCCAGATCATGCAGAGATCTCAAGCTCGATTCAAAAACAGGATGATGGGCTTTAGAACACGCAGGGATATGAAGAGAGCCCTTCAGAGGACATGGGCCACAATAGGTGGCAGTGGTCTGCTAATGCTCTGTAGGGTCAAAAATAACCACAAATTGCATTGCTCCTGGCCGAAGTAATAACAATGAGGGGATTAGCAGGCCTGTACCATCAGGCCCTCTCTGAGTTTCTGTCCATGTTCTGAGAGCTCACATGGATCCTTGGCTGTCTTTATTTGTCATGATCTGGGAGAGAACTTCTACCTGCATGGCTCCTCTCCCACCTCTCAGCTCCTGGATGGTTCCTCTGCTGCATATGAAGTTTATTGCATCAGGCTCATTTTACTGTGACAAAGGGATGACACCTTTGCCAGGCCCAGCTCCCCTGGGAGGATGGTGTCCCCAGTCCCACCTTTCTAGGCAGCTCCCTTTATCTCGCTCCCCTGCAGGGCCCACTGCTCTGCCTGTGTGGTGCCATGGGCTAAACAACTTTTCTGGGATTAACTTTTATGTATTCCTTATGGCAAACTCTACAATAAGACATTAAACCAGAATGGGACAAGGGAAAGCCTGAATTGAGGAAGCAGAGGAGAGGAGGAAAAAGTGTGGTGAATGGACTGGCACTCTCCACGTTCTGCCTGGTTTCCATCTATCTACATGTCTACAAAAGCAATGATGGGGATGAGGAAGTTCAGATAGATTACCTGTGACAACACCTAATATAAACAATCGGTTGAATTCTGCTGCATCTATATGACTCAAAAATTGAACCTTTTTACCAAACACTCAACTTCCCTATTCCTTCTAAAAATGACTACAGTAACTACAGAAAACCTACCAAGTAACCATAGTCACTGGGATGATTGCTCTGGATTGCAAATTGCCCGTGACCAGGGCTGTCAATGTTCTTTATCCTTCTCTTTCTTCAGTGCTGCTATGATTACTAAACATTAGCACTGCCCAATGGAAAGGAAGAAAAACAAGAAACCACAGCCCCAGGTCACCTCAAGGCAAAGTTCAAATACCAACACTTCTGGTGACTTCCGGAGCCAACTGCACGTGTGGGGCAGGGGAAGGGGGCTACCTGGTGATAACCACCTACAAACTGTGACCATCTAACAGCTTCATCAAGTGGGAGCTGGGAGCTGACAGCCTTATGCCCCCAAATCTCGGGAGGTTCCCACAGAATTCAGCTTCAGAAGCACTACTTCACAAAAAAAGGTGCAAGAAATCAGACAGGTCAGAGGTGACAGGATTAGCAAATAAAGGAGAAGCACTCAAAGTCTAAGAATGGGATTCCAAGTAAAAATTCTGGTGTATACCCATCAGATCAAACATATGAAAGTAACTAACACTCATTCTACAATGATTAAGGGAGGAAATGACTATTCTGAAAGAGATTTTACAACACTGTTAAGACAAAAAAACTAACTGAAAACCTCACCGAAAGCTGTGTTTCTAAGAAAGTGTTTTCTCCTTGAACTGTCCTTACTCCACCTACCTGCTCTCCCAACTAAGTAACTGATGGGTGAGGTGGGAACATGGACACATTGGCCCATTTCCAGGAAAAGGCATTTATAGCAACTCTTTACCTCAGAGAGGTAGAGCTGACTCATTTTACCTGGCGGGAGTTCCTTCAAATGCTTTATCAGCTGCTTCTCCCAGGATTTCTGCTTTTAGGTAGTAGAGCATCCGAACTCGCAAAAGTACCCTATGAAAGGTGAACAAATTAATGCAAACATATTAGAACCCAGAAGCTGCCTAGGAACTGCCAGCCCCAATTGACAGAGAAATTCTGGGCATTCCCATGTCATTAGTGATATTAAGTAATATATGAAAAAGCATTAGAAAAACAAACCACTAGGTACCAATGCCAGACACTGCTGTGATCATCTCATTTTACACAAGAAAATGCATTTTATCAGTCATCTTTAAGTCACCCTGTGAGCCGTGTATGTGTGTGTGTGTGTGTGGGGGGGGGGGGGGGGGTGGGGGAGGGGGACAGCAGAAACAGTTTCTCCTGGTCCCTAAAAGAGTTCTCATCACCCCTTTTCTATGCCCACTATGGTCTCTTTGGCAGAGCTGCCTTTCAAGAGGCTGGTTACCAGTTTATTCAAGAGTGAGACAAGGTGAATGGCACTGCTTTCAAACAGTTCCACTTACACATCATTAAATGAACCTTTTAAAGTTCCTTTCATAGCAATACTATCAGAGAGGAACGTCTTTCACTGTGATTCTGCAAGGATCACACTCCAGCCCCATGGGGAATACACCAAACATGTTTGAGACAAGGCAATCAAGGAAGTATCTGCTGGGCAACTCTGTGTGCCATGCACCACCCTGGGTACTGTGAGATACATAACGGAAGTAAACAATTTCAGCGTTCTGGAGGAGCCCACAGCAGTATAACTGTGAAATGACACCAACCAAGGAAGAATCAGAGCACAGAGGGTGATAGTGGGGTCAAGAGAGGGAAAGGCTCACTGATGCAAAAATGGTAAAAGTAAGGGTAGGCACAGAGAAGCCAACCATGTCCCAGAAAATGCTTCCTATCATGGCTAAACTGCAAAGAGGTATAGAAGAGTACTCATAACTTGCCAATACCAGCCAAGAGTAAAGGCAATCTATGTATAATAATAAAAGTGTAATATGCTAATTAGACCTGACAGCCAAACCACCTTCTGGACATCATTCCAGATGTCCTTCCCAATGAAGCTGTGGCGGCGGAGGGCCGAGATAGAGGCGGTTAGGGGTGATCAGGCAGGCAGGCGAGTGGTTAGAGGCAATCAGGCAGGCAGGTGAGCGGTTAG
This sequence comes from Murina feae, assembly GCA_004026665.1. NCBI lineage: Eukaryota > Metazoa > Chordata > Mammalia > Chiroptera > Vespertilionidae > Murina > Murina feae. Next base: position 55,242 of record PVJC01000135.1, on the reverse strand, counting down.
GGGCGATCAGGCAGGCAGGTGAGCCGTTAGGGGCGACCAGGCAGGCCGGCGAGCAATTAGGGGCGATCAGGCAGACAGACAGATGAGCAGTTAGGAGCCAGTGTCCTGGATTGCGAAAGGGTGCAGGCTAGGCTGAGGGACACCCCTCCAATCCCCTGTGCATGAATTTCATGCACCAGACCTCTAGTTAGTTAACTGATATAGGAACTGATAGGAGCCATCAGTCCCAGATTGCGACAGGATGCAGTCCAGGCTGAGGGACACTGCCCGCCCCCCACCTCCCTATGCATGAATTTCATGCACTGAGCCTCTAGTTAAAAATAAAAGCCCATTTATATATACTGATATAGGAACTGATCTCTACATAAGTTGTTAAAAAAAAGAAAGACAGCATAAACAGTATGTTAGATGTGTGCTATTTTAGGGAAGACAAAGGAGGCTGTGCATTCACCTGTGCTAATTCATGTGCAGAGTATCTCTGTCTGGAAGAATTAGGTTAATAGTGGTTGCCTTTGGAGAGGAAAATGGGGGGGAACTGGAGGTTAGAGGAAACCTTATTTTTGAAAAAATTGTTTAACACATGTATGTATTAACTACTATTCCAAAGATGTTAATAATGGGTTGAGGCCTCTAAGAAAGTGTAATTTCTTAGATGCAGGTAGAAAGTGCCACTGTAGCTCAAGTTGTAGGTAGCAATACACAAAGTGAACTTTAGATCAAAAGAACCCTAACATTTCTGGTATGCCATTCCTTACCTCAGCTGTCAATCAACTCAAATAATTTTGAGGGTTTTTTTTTGTTTTGTTTTTAAAAAGTTCAAAGAATAAGTACTCTAAGAGTTTACAACCATCGCTGATCCTTCCATCTTGCTGGCAGCAGCTGACAACCTCCTTAGTAAGAACAAGGGTGTCTGAGGTATAGAATTCCTGCCTGCTTAGAGTTAGCTCAGTGAGAGCAAGGCTTTCCTGAAGATGTAGGACACAGAGAACTGGTCCTACTTCTCTAAAGAGAAGCCAATGTGTTAATATGCTGATATCGCACGAGAGAAAAGAATTTAAAGCCAACAGTGTTCACTTTGTCTCCATATGAGAAGCAAATCAATTCAGTGAACAGATGGACAACACCTCTTAAAGAGCCACCTCCTCCCAGACCGAAATGATAATCCCAGTTGGCATCTGAACTCAAACAAAACTCATTAATGTTTCAGTGTCAGTATTGCTTTTTCTTTCATCTCTCTTCCTTTATTTTTTTAAATTTTTACTTATTGATTTGAGAGAGAAAGAAAGACACAGAGAGATAAACATCAATTTGTTGTTCCACTTATTTATGCAATCATGGCTTGATTCTTGTATGTGCTCTGATTGGAGATTGAAGCCCAAACCCTCTGTATCAGGACGATGCTCTAACCAACAGGAACTACCCAGCCAGGGCCGCATCTCTTTCTTTAAAAAAAACACACAATGGCTCAGTGGATAAAGCTTCGGCCTGCAGACTGAAAGGTCCCAGGTTCAATTCCGGTCAAGGGCATGTACCTGGGATGCAGGCACATCACCAGTGGGAGGTGTGCAGGAGGCAGCTGATCGATGTTTCTCTCTCATCGATGTTTCTAACTTTCTATCACTTTCCCTTCCTCTCCGTAAAAAATCAATAAAATATATTAAAAAAAAAAAAAACAAACCACACACACACACACACACACACAAAAACCCCCAAATTTTGTTGATATGAAATATACTTCCCAAAAGTGCCCTTTGCAAAAGCTTAAAGCTTGGTGGGATTTTGATAAAGTGATCACACATGTGCATGTAGTATCCAGATCAGGAGGCTCAACGTTTATTTTTCCAACAGGCACCCCGGTATCCCCTTCAAGTCAATACCCCCACCCCAAATGACTAACTACTGCCCTGACTTCTTACAGCTTAGATTTGAAGCAGCTGATTTTTAACATTTCAAAGTTCTTTAGATGACAAATTCATGTCCCTAAATACTATGCCACTAATAAGAAGCAAGGCGTTGAGTAATTAGTACTTACTGTGTGCCAGAATATATTAGCTCATTTAATCCTCATAACAATACTAACATGTAGGTACTAGTGTTAATCTCATTTTCTAGGTGAAGAAAACACACAGAAGTTAAAGAATTCACCTGTTGGTCAGCCATGGGGTCAGGATTTAAATCCAGGCAGTCCTGACCCCAGAGCTTGTCTTAACCCTTAGTTGATATTGGGTGGCAGTAAATTTGCAAATTAAGAGAGCTCACAATCTAGAGCTCATGGGCATTTATGCTAAAGAAATTCTGCCTGTTTTCCACTGCATCTGAGGATAGAATCAGGACTCAAAGTCAAAGGGTGAAAGTTTCAAGGCAGCAGAGTTTAGATTCCATATACAGAAGGACAACTTCTTAATGAGGGTCATCTGGTAATTAAATGAGCCTTGCTGAGAAACGGCAAACTCCCGTAAGTCCGAAGGCTCAGCAGAGGCTGGAAGACGCCCTGTCGGGATATTGCAATCGTCTCTTCAGGTGTACAGGGAAGTTCTGTGTCAACCTTTCCAGCTCAGCCTGTTTTCAGCGCTCCAGACCCACATCTGTAGCTGTGGATGGAATAGCCAAATGTTGCTACTCTAACTTAACAAGGCAAACCTGAGCCCTTCGTTTTGCTCTACATCTCTTAGTGAACATAGCGATTCTCATTCTGTCACTGCTCATGCTGTCAAGGCTTATCGTCATGGAGTTAGCTGCTTTTTGTACTCTTCATCACACATTATGGATTCTTCTTTAGTCATGTGTCTCCTATTTAACTTTTTCTTCCCAATTCTAGTTAGCACCCCAATCTAAGCCCTTAGAGCAATAGTTAAACTATGACAGAACCCTTCTAGTTGCTTATTCAGTTCTAGGTTTAACTTCTCCATCTTGCAAATTATTGCCACATTAATTTTTCTCACCAAATACCTTATTTTTATGTCTAACTTGTTCAAGAAACAATGGTTGCTTAATATTTATTTACAATATAGTCCTTAGTTAGCCTGCTGCAAAGCGCTGCCATCAACAGGTCCCATGCGGTGATTCCCATTCAGTCACAGCAACCATGGTAGTGAGTCCTGCACCAATCAGGCTCCATTACCCATAGCATGTGACCCTGAAGTCTGAGACTGAGATCTACTATCCCTAAAGAGCTTGTACTTTTGTGTATAGTAGTTTTTGTTACAGTATTGGGCATGAGACCTATCTTCAAATATTTGGAAGAATGAAGGGAAAGGACTAGACTTCATCTGCTAAAGAAAAAACAAAACAAAAAACAACCAACCCCCCAAAATTATAAAACCATTAGGTTGATGTTATAGGAAAGAAGGAAAAAGCTAGCAAACCCTCTTAATTCGTAAGGTACTAAACTTTATAATAAGAGATATGCAAGCAGAGGCCCTCTCACTGCCTACCAGCAATGCCAGGTATATAATTCTTGCATGACCTAGGAAGCTGGATTAGATGGGTCCCAAGGTTTTTTTAAAATTCTAATAGATACACTATACAGTGATGCAATTTCCATGTGCAAGCATATCAGTGTTTCAGTGGCTGGGTGCTTTAACTCCTCAAAACCAAACTTCATACAAACGAAGTTTCATTATCTATCATTTTTTCCCCCATCTCTCCCTACCCCACCCAGCTGTCAGTCCAGGGATATAAGAATACTATCTGGGATGCATGTCTATCAAATACCTGGAGGCCACGAATGGCAACAGCAACTGAGAAGAGGAAGCAACTTGGCATGAGGAATTGAGAGTGGTGGCTACTAGGTTGGTCTTCTGCGCAAGTTAATGTGACCTCCGTGCAGAGGGAGGCAAATAAAAGGACAGTGAAATCACCAGGTCTTAATTGGAAATGGAGTCATGGCAAAAACAAACAAACAAACAAAAAAACAACCTCTGGGGTAAAAATTGCACGAGTAGAGAGGTTACTGTGAAGAAGAGATCAGAGAGGCTTTAAAGCCAGTGAATCATGACCCAGCTTAGGCCCGTATCTTGCTTTTCCAAACCTTGCATGGCAGTACAGGAACATCACGTGCTCCTGCAGGGGTCCCAAGAACCTGGACAGTGAGTGGAGCTACCGGTAGGGGATGGGTAGAGGGAGGTACACCCACTTGTTGCAGTGTTGTTTGAGATGTTTCTTGTAGCCATCATCATGCAAGACCACCTCGGGGTTGCAAGTGGCCAGCCAGTCTGCATTCTTTAACTCTGGGAGCAGAAGCTGGTTCTTTGTCTTCTTCCCCTTCCTCCCTCTGGGGACTGGAGCAGACAATCCTGAAACAGAAAGGCTGGTTGATGAGACAAGGTAGCATAGACATGGGCATGAGAGCTGGGTTGGGACTGTAAACAGGAAGCCAGGCTGTGTGTGATGGATCTGGACAATAGACCCCACTCCTTCATTCACCAAATAGTGATTGATGGTGGGGAAGAGATGTGCCTGGTCCCCAACTTAGTAAATCTCAGGACCGGTGAGTCAGGAAGTAAGAATTTACCAAGTACCCCATGAAGATCAAGAAAGGTGTACCATAATCTGTGTACTCTGGGCATTTATAGCATAGCCAGGGAAAAGGAAATTGATCTGAAACCTGAAGGTGAGCTATGGCCAAGCACAGGAAGAAGCACAGCACAAAGAAAGGCACAGACAGAGGTGGAGTGGAGATAACATTGTGAAAAGCACAAGACAAACTATGGAGCACATGGTGTAAGTCTCCGGAAGAGGAAGCCCTGTGAAGCTCAAGTAAATGGGCAGGACTGGCACCTGGCCAACTTTGGAGGCCCAATAGTACTTAAACAAAACCCCACAGTAGCTGGGAATAACTCTGAGGGGGAACTGAAAGAATCATCACCCTTTCCCACAGGTAACATTCGGAAACAGACCTGAGGAAGACAAGTCCCCAGAGCACAGCAACATGGACCAGCATGGGAAGAGGGCTGCAAGTGGAGGAGAGTTGTGCTTCTCAGGCCACCTCACCTGAGTGGTTCTGGAGGGTCTGGGCCTGCCCATCTTTGGTAGGTGTGATAAGCTCCCAAATGAAGCTCTTGATCTTCTCGTCCCCCTTGTAATGCTTGACACAGTACACCAGCAGGGCACGGCAAATCATCTCCATGTCCTTTTCGTTCAGATGCCACTTGAATCGCCCATGAGTCAGGATGTCCTTCCATCGGCCCCAGCTGAGTGGAAATACAGAAGGCTGTTGGGGGGAGCGGGGCCATGCATGCCCTCAACACTGCAGGACAAAGAAGGACCAAGAAAGCTTCTCATCCTCTGTTGGGTCTATTAACTGGTCCAAAGGCCTTGTCCTGGGAGGCCCTGGAGGCCTGCATGTGGTAGCATACCAAATGTCACTAAGGTGACCTGGACACTGGACACCGAGAGCTTTATATGGCCACTAGATTAAGAAGAAAGGGACAAAAATATCTGGATTACAAAATAAAAATTTGGAATTAAAGGAGTCCAGCTGCAGTATCCAAAAGCAATGGTGAGCTCCCAGAAGGTAAACCTTCTATTTCGATCAAAGCCAGAGCCCTGCACGAATCAAGCCTTAATGGGAACATCTGTTGCACTGACTCCTTATATATCCTTGCGGGGGGGAGGGGGATGTGTAGAGAGGAGGGGAGATGGAGGCAGGAAATCAGTACCGGGCAGCAAATTGGTAGCAGAGATTCACTGCGACAAGCATATGGGAAGTCGTGGCACATCTACAATAGGGCAGCGGAGCGTACAGTGACTGGGGTGGTGGTAGTGGTGGGGGGTCATGGGCAGAAAGCATAGTTCTCTGTTGCTCTAACCGAGCCTGCATCAGCCCATAACTCCAGAGGTGACTGGAGAGACACACTAGACAAATCTCAGGGACTGAACACCAACAACAAATAAGCAAAGCCAATACCCACCCAAAGATGAGCAGGTTCTTCTCTACCCGGAAGCATTCGGCTCGGAGGTAGCGCCTGGTTTTATCATTGAGGCGCCTGGACCTTGTGGGCCTTTCATCAGAGTCACTGTCCAACTCTGAAAACTCCATGAGCTCGTCTTCCTCAAAGGAGTTGTAGTGTTTGGTCTGCTTTCTCACGCGAGGCCGGTCGAGCACTAAGCTTTCCTAGAAACAGAGAGGACTACTGGGGAGAAAGTCCTGCTTCTCTCTTCCCCATCACAATGCATAAGCATATCCTGTTGACATTCCTCAAGACACATTTGGGAAAGAACCACATCCTGGTCTCATCCTCTAGCAGGAAAGGCTGTCCCCAGCACACCTGCTGTGTCCACGACTAGCAACAGGGATTCTCTGGAACTGGCTGAAGTTGACGTGTCTTTCTAACAGTACGGGCAGGCAAGACCCCCCAGCGCCCAGAGTGATAGTCTGCTCTTGCCAAGCAAGACAAAGTGGTGCACCCCAGCCATTCTGCCCAGCATGCAGAGGCAGCCGTGTTCTGGAGACAGGACCAGTTGGAGAATTCCATTTGCTCAGCAACTTTCTCAAAATACATATACCAGCTGTTCCATTTTTTGCCTTCCACTGGCACTAAATACTAACCTTTTGTCTTTCACCGAAAACATTATTTCTAGCTCAGGAACCTCTCATTCTGGTGGCTCATCTGGCCACAACCATTGCCTCTTCTCTTATCTCCTCATTTCATGCATCTCACTCCTTCCCCTTACATCTCTTCCCAAAAGCGGGCTAAGCTTCTGAATACTCCCCTATGTAGCCCAGGTAAATTTCTCGTGTCATCCCTGCTTCAATCACCTTACTTCCCACCTGCTCCAACTGCTTCTTACTGTCCATAGGGCAAGAACCCTTTCTCCTCCCCTTTGCCAACTTCCCTGCACACAAAGTAACTTCTTGACTGTGCAACCTTAAAACCAGGTAACTAAAGGACTGCACAATCTTCCTATTTGGAGAAAGAGTTAAATTAAACAACCTCTGGTGATCCTACAGAAGAAGAGTTAAGGCTGGGTGCTACTGAATCAGCTGGATATCTGCAGGAACTGTCTCTGGGGCTTGTGGATTCACGAGAGTTGAATACTCACCTGGGAAGACAGGTAAAAAGGGGTGTATGCTCATCCTGCAGTGAGGTGATAGGGTCTGAGGTGGAGGGAGGGGGAACTACCATATTTTCTGGCATATGACTTTTTAACCCAGGAAAATCTTCTCAAAAGTCGGGGGTTGTCTTATACGCCAGGTGTCGTCTTATAGGGTGGGTGCTGAAACTTCTGAGCAGGACTGGAAAATCTGCAGTCGCCGCATACGGATAGGGAAGCTAAAAAACGGCTGCACTCCATTCATTTCAATGGAGGCGGACAGAGACTGCAAGTGTCTCCGGTAGGCTCCTTTTTGTGCCGCATACGGTCTCTGTCCGGACTTTTTAACCCAGGAAAATCTTCTCAAAAGTTGAGGGTCGTCTTATAAGCCCAGTCATCTTATACGCCGGAAAATACAGTAACACTTAGGGTGTGGGGTACCTCACAAGGGGCTAGGCAATTATAGTCATGAGTACTACTCCCCCCCCTTCCCTACTTGTTTCAGTGAGGTCAAGTACCTTGCACAAAGACACACATCCAGTCAGGGGCAGAGGCAGTGTTCAAACTCTGTCTTTATTTTAAGACCATTCTATCTCTTATGTATAGAAATAGAAAAATTCAAGATACTGACAGAAAGGAAGTGAAGTCAACAAACTTTACGTATCGTGCTTTTCCACTCTTCTCCATATTCATTTTTCTTTCATAGGAATGGTGAAAAAGAGGTAAAATGGTCACATACCAAAATTGGGATATTGGCTTGGGCCAGGGGACTAAACTTGACCTATTTGGCCAGTTTCAGTTCTAACTGCCTTGATTTCTCAGGTGCCCAGTATGTCCCACAGGTCATTTTAAATTCTAACAGTTAATGTTTATGAAGCTAAGTATGTTTTAAGTATATTACATCTACCAGCTCATTTAAGAATTAGGGCTCAGGAGTAAATAATGACTTGAATTGTGTGGGAATTTATGGTCCTTAAGACACAGTGAAATGTTCAATGGAATAAAATATTCTTAATGCTGTACCTTTTCATTCTTTGCTTCAGTGTCCAGTTCCGCTATTTTAGCCCATTTCTGCCAAAAATTTGGGTCATCTAAGGAAATATCTGTTCTGTTTCCTGAAGCCACAAAGCTAGCCTGTGAAGAAGACAAGCATCAATAAGCTGTGCCTGAACACAGTACACATTAATAAACACCTGGTTCTTTTAAATGTATCAGAAACTCAAACAGAGCCTCAAAGCCATTCTTCTTCTTCTCCTTTAAACGACTGGTTCAGGAAATTACAATTTCAACCTACAGGATCATTTTTAGAAACTTAAACTTGGAAGCAGGAAGACAGCCCTGGAAGACAATGGCAATGTATTACTTGACATCTAGTTCCCTGTGGAAGAATTCATTCTTAAAACTTCCCTAGATAAAACTTTCAGTTCACCAGTTACCAAATGCCTACTACAGAAAAGGCACTGAGGTGGGCAGTATGAAGTGGACAGATAAGAGATGGCTGTAAAGCACAAAATATCCTACTGAAAATGTTTCATGTCGAACAGGAATTTAATCAGACAGGTCACAAAGCTCATGGAGCCTGTGGTCAGGGAAACCTGAGAGTGATCTGATAAATGGTCTAATTAGCTGAATTCTAAATCCAATAACTTAGAGGGCAGCACTAGCTGGGATTACTGAGAAACATGTATATTCTCATGAAATGAACAAGATACTTGCTTGAGTTTGAGGACTGGGGTGTTCACTAGAAACTGACGAAGGAGTGCTCTGCAAAGGAATCAAGGTGACCACAAGGCTTCAGAGCAGGCTTTGTGAACAGTGAATAGTGTGACCTGCGAGCTAAGGTGTCTATCCTGCTTGCTGAAACCAGCTCCCAGAGGTTAGGAGTGGCGTTCTTTCTGTAGCTTCTGGCTCATGACTGACACATCCTCTAAGGACCTGTTTCTTTAGAGTGTCACACAGAATAAATGTGTAGCTAGAAAATATTAATAGTGTATTTAGGGCAATAGAAGTTTGGCTAATGAGGGTCAAACCATGAACAACTTTCTTCTTGCTCCCCCCACATGTACTCTGGAGAGAAGGTCCTATATACCTTGGCAAAAGTGGACCCCTGTCCTTCAGACTGGATGGTGATGGTGTGGGTTCTTCTCTGCAGAATCTGGTCTATGTCTTCTTCACAAAACTTGGAGCCTTCGTCTTCCTCATCCATTAAGGCTCCATAAGCACCTTTCCGGAGCAAGTCCTCTACCTCCATTTTTGAAAGCTGCTGTACCTGGACAGGTCACCAAAGGCTACTCACAAAGTGGAAAATGTAAAGGGGAAAACAGCCTCAAACCTGGCCCTTGTGACTCAGTACACAGCACCTCCACTAACTGCACACATCAGAAGAATAAAGACATGAACAATAAGCTTTAGAAAATAAAGCCCAGCCCTGGCTGGTTTGGCTCAGTGGATAGAGCGTCGGCCTATGGACTCAAGTGTCCCAGGTTTGATTCCAGTTGAGGGCATGTACCTTGGTTGCGGGCACATCCCCAGTGCTGAGTGTGCAGGAGGCAGCTGATGGATGTTTCTCTCTCATCGATGTTTCTAACTCTCTGTCCCTCTCTCTCCCTCTCTGTGAAAAATCAATAATATATATATATATATTAAAAGAAAATGAAAGCCCAGATAAAGGCACTCAAGAGAACTATGGAGAGGGCGGGTAGATGATCCTCTATAGGGAGCTCCAGAATAAAACCCAGCCCATGACTCAATGACCCTAACATTCTTCAGGACGTTGGTTATTACCAAATGTCACAAGCCATTAAAACTACGCACCATTAAAGAGGATATATTTAATGTTTATTTTATATTTCAGTTTAAGTCTGTATATTTAAAAACCTCCAGATGTACCAAATGAGCTAAAGAATGATTTCTTCATTATTAAATAAATACATTAGTATTGGAAATGATGTCATTTCTTAACTAAAGAGAGGATCCTGTGCCAAGTGTGATCTTCTCAACTGCTTGTTGAAAACAGGAAATGGGGAGTTCAAAACACCCCTTCCTGGTTTTAATTAAGAATCTGGTTCTCTTTATATCAATCACAAGAGGGAATTCCATAACTCGCAGCACTGGTAACTTTAAGTATTATACTTAGCAACACATGCATAGCTACGAGGACATAGAACATCTGGACTAAAGAGAATTCATTTAGAAGGTTTAATCCCCAACCTTTGATGCCCTGAGCCCAGAGATTAAGGAGATATTCTACTTTGTTTGTCTATACTTTAATACAATTTAAGAATCTTAGCTGCAATTTTTATCCCCCTTAGAGGGGAAAAAAGATTTTATTACTTTAAGCTGCTAACTTATTCATTCATTTAGTCACTGACCATCATGCATTGAACATCTTTAATATGCCAAGGACTGCTAGGGGCATTGAGGGATACAGATAAAATAGGTTCCATTGTCTGGAGTATGAGGTAAAAGCATGGTGACAATAGATCATTTAGAGCGAAGTGTTAAGATCTACTCCCTTCTAACAGGTGCTGTTAAAAAACTGTTTCCTGAAATGTCACTGCATGTTGGGCAGTCCCACCACATAACTGTTCCTACAGATTTCCTTCATCCACCTATCAGATGCAGAGACCTGACCCGAATTAGGGTCAGGGGATTACCCAACAAAGTTGTTTGGCCTGACTGAGTTTGGTTGAGTCCATCTTAAAACAGCTGTAGGAAGGAAGAATCCAGAGGCCCCAGCTGTGTGACACATGCTCAGGCTCCAGGGCAGGTACCGTCATACTCACTCCATTGGTGCTGCCCTTTCGGTTGATGTCCTGAAGAACAGCCTTGTCCAGACCCAGCTTCAGGCTGGCCTTATCAAACATTTCTCGCTCATAGGAGTTCCGAGTAATGAGGCGATACACTTTCACAGCTTTACTCTGGCCTATCCGGTGACATCGAGCCTGGGCCTGGGAAGGAAGGAAGGTCATACACATCATGTCACCAGATATAATGGCAGTGGCCCACCGAATAGGGAAATGCTTAAGTTCCATGTGGTATGAGTGATCAGATCTTGAAGTTATGATTCATCGGACAGAATTCACCAAAATGCCAGCTGCTCTTTCAAGGTCACTTATTTCGTCACCTGCTATTTATTGAGTGACCACTGTGTGCTAGGGTAAAGTGATGAGAAGAACATGGTGTAGTCTCTTCCCTAGCCTGTGTGATCTTAGTGGAGGCACTCATTACCGGGATCCAGTCCTGCTCTTTTGGGAAATGCCTCAGAGCTGGCAGCACCACTTTTTAATTTTACTACAGCAAATTCCACACACACAAAAGTAAAGTATAATAACCTCCTATAGACAATCCTGTTTCATCTATTATGCTGCTACCCGCCACAATCATTAAGAAGCAAATCCTAGGCACCATACTGTTTCATCCTCACACATTTCAATATATATTTCTAAAGATAAGAGCTCTTGTAAAACATATTATCATTGCCATACTTCAAAAAATGAATATTCAGTTTCTTCCAATTTTCTTGCTTATCTCATACATACTTGTTAAAGCTTGCTTGTTTGGATTAGGATCCAAGGAAAGACATTACACTGTTACTGGCTGATACGTCTCAAGTCTCTTAATCTATAGATACTCCCTGCCTTTGATCTCTTTTTTCATTATGTAATTTATTTTTTTGAAGAAACCAGATATCTGTCTTATAGTTTAAGACAGTCTACATTTTGCTGTCTTCATTCTGGCTGTGTCTGAGAATAAGTGCCCCTGATCCTTGTATCTCCTCTAAAGTGGAAGTTATATCTTGAGACTTAAGCAGGCAAAGATTTCATTTTTGGCAAGTGTATTTCACAGATAGTGCTGAATTTCCATCAAGAGGCACATGATATCTGGTTGTCTTTATTTTGAATTGATGATCACTGTCTAGAGCAATTGATTCATTAAGGATTATAATTCCCCTTATAAAATTTTAGTTACCCCAATGATACAGTTCATATAGGAGAGACAAGCTAAATGTTTAATTCTTTCTCTTTATTTAATCAGTTTCCAAATATCCACCAAAAGCGACTAAGGAAGATTTTTACTATTTTGTTTGAGAAGCACAATGAGGTTACATTTAAATACATGTCTTATGTTTTATTGCACTGCTGTTATTATTTCTATTGCTGTTCAAAAATAGCCTGTAAGAACATTTTCAAGTTTTTCTGACATGATCCAGTCAAATATGGAAAGGTGGGAGTCTAGAATAAACTCTGGTATTAGAATGGAGTAGGAGGTATCAGGATGAGCTCATGGTTAAAGTGTGTGTATGTATGTGCACACATGCGCACGTATGCATGCATACATACACATACAGATAAAGAAAAAGATATGGGTATGTCTATGTTTGTATGTTTCAAGGCATCCTAGTTTCTTTGATAGGAAATGGTAGTTGGAGACAATAGCCTGGATGCTCTAGAAATGTTCACTGCTACTGGTTGTCATTGTTTCTAGCCTATTAAATTGGCAAAAACGTGTTTGTGTGTGTGCAGTATGTATAGCCATTGCACATATAAGAGAAAACACATCATGAAATCATAACAATATTTTACATTCATTAACCATGTACCTATATCTCTTCAGAAAACATGAGACCATAACAATATTTTACATTCATTAACCATGTATCTGTATCTCTTCAACCATGTTTAAAAGCTCAGTTCTTAACCACAACAATGTTGTCACTCATTTGATTTATCCCACACTATATATATACACACTAGAGGCCCATTGCAGGAAGATTCCTGCAAGAATAGGGCTTCCTGAGCCGGAGCAAAGCAAAGAAGGGAGCTGCTCACTCCCTCCCATCTTCGCTGCCTGGCTCCCTCCCATCTCTGCTGCCTTGCTCCCTCCCTTCTCCACCATCTCCGCTGCCTCAGCTCAGTTCCCTTCTCCGTCACTTGGTTCCCTTCTACAGCACTTGGCTTCCTTCTAGGCTGTCTTCAGTCTTCAGTCTTTGCTCTGTATGCAAATTAACCACCATCTTTGTTGGGTTAATTTACATATTGCTCTGATTGGCTGGTGGGCGTAGCAGAGTGACACCAATTTGCATGTTACTCTTTTATAGGTGTAGACTAGGGGCCCGGTGCACGAAATTCGTGCACGGGCGGCGGGGGGGGGGGGGGGGGGGGGGGG
>PVJC01000135.1:0-41939 GCA_004026665.1 Murina feae | reverse complement strand
GAGCAGGCACCCCCTCTATGTTGATCTCTCAGACTCTTGCCCTCCCCTGCATGTTGTTCTCTTTTTTTGAGCTGTGGCCAGGGCTGGGTGCTGCCTACTGCCCATCTTCCTCCAGCCACCAGGAAGCAGGGAAAACCCCGCCTCGTGGTCAGGCCAACCTTTTCCTGCTCCCTGATCCCCGGAAGGGACCTGGGGAGCCGCCAAGCAGACCCCCAGCCCCCAAGAGCTTGTTTTCCTGCTCCCCAGTGCCCCCCAAAGGGCCTGGAGAGCCGCCAAGCAGGCCGCCGACTCTTTCCCACTCACCAGTCCCCTGCTGCCTTCCTTTCCCACTCCCTGGTGCTGCCAAAGGGTCTGGAGAGCCGCCAAGTAGGGCCCCGGCCCCTGCAGCCCTGCTTTCCTGTTCCCCAGTGCCCCGCAAAGGGCCTGGGCAGCTGCCAAGCAGGTGGAGACACCCCCGCTGTCTCTTTCCCACTCACCAGTACCCTGCCTGCCTTGCTTTCCCGCTCCCCGGTGCCCCGCAAAGGGCCTGGGCAGTCGCCAAGCAGGCCGCCGACCCCCCGCCACCTCTTACCTGCTCCCCGGTGCCCCTCAAAGGGCCTGAGAAGCCGCCAAGCAGGCCCCCGGCTCCCACAACCTCTTTCCCACTCCCCAGTATCCAGCAAAGGGCCTGGGGAGCTGCCAAGCAGGCCGCCAACCCTGCTGCCTCTTTCCCACTCATGGGTCCTGGGTCCTGCGCTGTTCCGCCCTGCAGCCACTCTGTGCACTCAGGAGGTCCCTCAGCCCAGCCTGTGCCCTCTCACAGTCTGGGACCCCTCTGGGAATGTCCACCTGCTGGCGTGCCTGACCAGCCTGGGTGATGGGCTGATGGGTGTCTCCAGGCTGGCCAAGTCCCCCAGGAACGTCCCTCACCCCACTGGGTTGTGGCCAGCATGGGTGACGGGCTGACTGGCGCTTTCAGGCTTTAAGGCTGCCCACAGCTCCCATTGACCCAATGTCCCAGCAAGGCTGGCTGGACGCAGGTTTCTGGGGTTTATCTTCTATAATTGATACACTGTTCCTTTAAGCCGGCCTACTATCTAACGAAGCCTCCTCTCTGCTTCACCTCGCAAAGTCTATAATGCAACCATGTTATTCTTAGACTCAGGTCAGGCCTGCTGTTTCCTTCAGCTCCCGAGGATTCTATGATTGTTATTTTGTTGCAAAAATGTGTTTTGGTTGAGCCAGGATAGAGGAGCAGAGCGGGCGGCAGTTTCACTTTCACTCCTGCTGCAATGGAAGCTGCCGTTTACTCTGTGAGTGGCGGCCTCCATGTTGGCTGAGATAATTTGCATACAGCCGCTCTGACTGGCTGGTGGGCGTGGCTTACCCCATCCCGGAGAAACGGTTAATTTCAATATTACGCTTTTATTAGTTAAGATAACAGTCTCAGAAAAATGGTACCATTATAATCTCACCAAAACATAATTACTGAAAAGCATGTAAGATTTTTGTCTTCACCCATTTAGGATTATATCCCACTACATGTGTACAGTTAAATCATAGTGTTGTAAATACCCACTTGCAGGTAGGTTTCTTTTTCACAGTGGTAGGGTTAGCAGTTTTGAAACTACTTTCTTTCTGTGTAATCTAGGATTGAGCAAATTACTACATATATTGAGAGTTGAAAAAGGAAATTACAAATATGGAAAGGAGGAAAACTAGAATGACTGTCGTGTTAGAATAGGCTGGAGGTTATCAGTGTTAACTCATGGTTAGGTGTGCGCACATGTACATACACACATGTAATAGATATGGATATTCATAATTAAGTTTAGTATACAATTGTTCATATACACATATACATATGAAAGCATGTTGTATAAATATATATATATATACATATATATACATTTCTTCTCTGTGTTTATGTATTCCAGCTATGTTCACTGAGAGGGTATAGAAGCAACAGCATTCCAGTGGCAAAGAATACAACTGACTCTCTGATCTTGGTTTCTAAATTCCAGTGTTCATAAGACAGAACAAAGTCATGTTAGAGAAATGGTTAATTGGAGGGCTGGGGCAGACAAAGTATAAGATGAGCCTAAAACATATTACTGTGCCAGAACGCAAGGAAGTACTCACACAATGATGGAGACATATTAAAATAACACTCGAAACTTGAGGAGGCTGCCACTGACTAAGTCTAGGACTATTTGAACATCAAAAGAAATAAAGATAGCAATGGAATATAACCCACTGAGTAAAAAAGAATCCATGAGTACATAATGACATAAATAAATGGGAGAAAAGGGAAAACTCTTTTTTATAGTAGTAGCCAACAAAATGTAGGGTGACAGAAAATCACTTTTCAACCATCATAATGATGACTAATTCAGGCAAAAATAATCAATGGAAACTAAAATCAATGTGTAAAATGTTGATGAGGAACAGGATATTTACATAGTTTCAAACTATCCAAAATTGCTTATTAATTTCAAAGGGAAAAAATAGCAACTTATAGTAGAGAAGTCTGCCAGATGCTACTTAACTAAGAGACCAAAGTTTATTATCAGACAAACAGACATCATATGTTCCTCTTATGATATGCTGACAAGGACATATCACTTCAGTGATTACTAAACCTGAATCCAATATTGAGGAAACTCAAACAGAAACTGAGGGGCAGTGTATCAAATGACTGGCCTGTACTCTTCAAAAACATCAAAGTCATAAAAGGAAAAGAAATATCGATGAACTGACCCAAGTTAAAGGAGGCTAGAGGGAGGAGGACTTTATGTAATGGGTGATCCTGGACTGCATCTTAGGGGGAATAATAACTGTAATGAATGTTGAGAGAAATGACAGAATTTGAATAAGGACTATGGATTGGAGACAGTATTCTCATTTCCTGATTCTGAGAACTGAACTGTGTTTATATAAGAGAATATCCTGGCACTTAGGAAATACACACTAAAGCAGCAGTCACCAACCGATGGTCTGTGGACCACTGCTGGTCCATGAGGGCTGAAAGGTTGGCGACTGCTGCACTAAAGTGCTTAGGGGGCAACTTACTCTCAAATGGTTCAGACAAAAATGGTGTGTGTATGTGTGCATGAGCATGCTATGTCTATGAATGCACTCAGAGACACAGAGGAGAGGGTTAAAGGGCAAAAATAATAGCGGCAGAATGTAAAGTTGGTGAATCTGGATAAAGGGTACATAGGACTTGCAAAGTGAAATCATATTAAAATGACAATGTAAAAAATATTAAATATAGGCATTTGAAACAATTTCTCTCTTGAGTTCATGCTGTTTACTTGATATACAGCCAGATTCAACTGTTTTGTTTTGCTTTAGAATTTTAAAAATAAATTTTTCCCTACATTAATTTACTCACAACGAAGGAGGTGGGGAATAAAAAAACTAGACCCAGTAACTTTGGAAAATGATATTTTGATTATATACTGTAAGACTAATAACCAAAAAACCACTATGTAGTCCAATATTACAGATTGGTAAATCTACTTTTCACAGAATATGGGGTAGTAATTCTGAAATGAGTATACTTATGTGTATATTAGGATTGAACAAATGAATAAATATACTTTGTTATGGTAAAGGGATCCATGCTTCTCACAGCCAGGGAAAGGAGTTACAAATAAGAAGTGGGAAAGGCTAGAAAGAATTCTGTGGGGTTGGTCTGGAATCAGAAATCTCACAATGGAAGGACAGAAATGGAGTAAATAGAGATGTGTGGTATGAGCATTTGTGTACACACACATACACACACATACATTTCCTAGCTCTGTCTGCTCAGACTCAAGAAGCAATAATACTCTAGTAGCAATGGGCATACCTAGTACCAAATCTTAGTTTCTAAATGCTATCTAAACTAATAAAAGCGAAATAGTAAAATTAACCGTTTCTTCGGGATGCCTAACAGCCAATCAGAACAATGGTATGCAAATTAGCCCAGCCAAGATGGCGGAGGCCCAGGCTGGCAATGGAGCAATCGCGCCAGCGCACGCAGAAGCCAGGCCTCCGCCCTTGCATGCTCCGGCAGTTGTTTCCAGACAGTGGCGGGGGCTGCAGGGCCGGGCAGCCTCCCAGGCCCCCGGTTCTGCGGCCGGGGCTGGCAATAGAGCGGTGGGGCCAGAGCACACAAGGGCGGAGGCCTGACCTCTGCCCTTGCGTGCTCCAGCGGTCAGTTCCGGACAGTGGCGGCGGCTGTAGGGCCGGGCGGCCTCCCAGGCCCCCAGTTCTGCAGCCGGGGCTGGCAATAGAGAGATGGGGCTGGGAATAGAGAGATCGCGCTGGCCCACGCACAGGTGGAGGCCTGGCCTCCGCCTGTGTGTGCCCTGGAAGTCGATTCAGGGCAGTGGCGGTTGGCAGCAGGGCCGGGAGCTGGCTTCCCAGGCCCTTGCCCTGCAGCCTGGGCCTGGAAATAGAGCGATCACGCCAGTGGTTGGTTCTGGGCGGCCTTGGGTGAGAGCCGGCCCGGCCCTCGGCTGGGGCTGGCAATAGAGCAATCGTGCCCACGGTAGTTCCAGACAGCGGTGAGCAGCCACAAGGCCAGGAGCTGGCAGCCCAGCCTGGCCCTGCGAGGCCTGGGAATAGAGCAATTGGGCCCACGTGACCTCAGAGGCTCAGTGGCGGGGGCTTGAGGTGGGTACCCCCTCGGGGTCATGCCCGAGCATCCTCTGCTCCTGCGCAGAGCCTCTGCCACAGTTCCAGCCACCTGCCTCCACCCTGGGGGCCTCCATGGGCGTGTGTGAGCGTGTGCCTGGCTCCACCCCCGTGTGTCCGCTCAGCAGCATGGCCCCCCAAGGGACCATGCACCAGCGTCCACCCCCTGGCCTGCCACCCAGCTCTGCACCACGTGTGTCCCCTCAGTGGTGGAGGCCCACCAGGTATGTGCGATGGTAGGCCACCTGGCTGGAAACGTCCACGCCTGCACTCACCAGCCATCCCACCCCCCAGTGCACGAACCCTGAGGGGGCTGTGGCCAGCCTGAAAACAGCCCTCAGCCCCTCACCCAGACTGGCCATGCATGCCAGCAGGTGGACATCCCCCCCCAGGGGTCCCAGACTGTGAGAGGGCACAGGCCAGGATGAGGGACCCCCTCCTTCCCTCGCTGAGTGCACAAATTTTTGTGCACCGGGCCCCTAGTTCTCAAATAAAAGGAATGAGGGATCCATGGAGAAATGGCCAATTCCATGGCTAAACCAGGAATAATGGGACATGAACCTGAACACCTCATGGTCCTAGAAAGGAAGTGCTCAAAAACTGATGGCAGCCTGTCACACAACACAGAAGCCAACGTGAAGGACCTACAAATGACCAAATCTGAGCAACAAAATAAGTAATGAGAGTAATCCTATATAATGAAAGGGTAATATGCAAACAGACCAAATGGCAGAACCAAACAACCAATCAAAGTGTAATATGCTAATAATATGCTAAGGCTGCTCATTCGCTTGCTATGATGTGCACTGACCACCAGGGGGCAGATGCTCCGACCAGTAGGTTAGCTTGCTGCTGGGGTCCGGCTGATCGGGACTGAGCAAGATACGCTGGACATGCCCTGGAGTCCTCCCACAGTCCCACCCCAGCCCAATCATGCACCGGCGGGGTCCCTCAGCCTGGCCTGCCCCCTCTTGCAGTTCAGGACTCCTTGGGGGATGTTGGAGAGCTGGTTTCAGCTTGATCCCACAGGCCACTCCCCTTGAAAGGGTGTGGCCTGGTGAGTGCTCATGAGCAGGGCTCATGGCTGTTGAGTGCTGCTGTGGTAGCATGAGCCTCTCCTGATCAGGACTGATCGGGCATGAGCCAGTGGCAGGCATAGTGGGGCCAGGATGAGTGGGAGCTGCAGGCAGCTTTGGACTGTGGTTTTCAGCCCGATCCCTGCAGGCCACCCAAAGGGACCCCACCTGTGCATGAATTTGTGTACCAGGACTCTAGTGAATTAAAAACCCATAAAATAAATATTATTGAGTCCATACTGACAAGTAAATAAATGGTGGGCAAAGGTCAACTGTTCTTTATAGTAGAATTCCAATGAATATCTGCAGAAGGAGCGACTGAAATATCATAATAATAATTAATGAAGGCAAGAACCATTGCCCTGGCTGGTTTGGCTCAGTGGATAGAGCGTCAGCCTGCAGTCTCAAGGTCCCAGGTTCGATTCTAGTCAAGGGCATGTACCTTGGTTGCAGGCACATACCCAGTGGGGAGTGTGCAGGAAGCAGCTGATCGATGTTTCTCTCTCGTCGATGTTTCTAACTCTCTGTCCCTATCCCTCTCTGTAAAAAATCAATAAAATATTTTAAAAAAGAACCATTGATGAATGCTAAAATAGGCAAAAGTATAATGAGAAAAGGTTAAAGTCTCAGAATATCTCTTCCCAAGATACTGATTAATTTTAAAGGTAAAAAGAGTTACTGTACAGTGGAGAAACCAGGCAGATCCCACTCAACCAAGTAATCAAAATTAACATCACCAGTAAGGTATTGACATCATATACCCCATGATATGATACCCTGAAAAGGTCATAACATCACTTCTATGATATTCTTGTCCAAAATGCGTAATTTCAAAATCTGATAAGAAAACATCAAGCAAACACAAACTGAGCCATTCTAGAAAACAGCTGGTCAGTACCCTTCAAAAGTGTCAAGGTCATGAAAAATAAGGAAAGACTATTACAGATTGGAACAGGCAAGAGTCATGACTTCTAAAGGATATGTGAGATCCTAGTTTGAATCTCAGACCACAAGAAAAACATTTGTAGAACACTGAAGGAATATGAAGAAAGTCTGTGATAAAGTATTGCATCAATGATAATTTCCTGGTTTCAATAACTGTATTATGGTTATCTTTAATAATAAAAGGGTAATATGCTAATTAGACCAGATGTCCTTCTGGACAAAGCCAGGCTGGAGCAAAGCCTGGGTCCCGTGTGCCTGCCTGTGGCCAGAGGAAAGCCCGGCTTCTACTTCTCTCGCCTTCTCCCTTCCTCTCTCTGAAATCAATAAAAACATATACAGATATTTTTTAAATGCAAAATGGCCTATTTGGAAAAACTAGCTTCTATCCCTGTCACTTCCATCCTATTTCCTCACTCCCCCCATAGGTAACCATTTAAAAAAGTTTTTTGCTCTAACCGGTTTGGCTCCGTAGATAGAGCATAGCCTGCGGCTGAAGTGTCCCCGGTTTGATTCCAGTCAAGGGCACACGTCTGGGTTGCAGGCTCAATCCCCAGTAGGGGTGTGCGGAGGCAGCTGATCAATGATTCTTTATCATCATTGATGTTTCTCTCTCTCTCTCTCTCTCTTCCTTCCTCTCTGAAATCATCAAAAAAATATTTAAAAATAAAGATTTGTTTGTTTTATCTTTCCATGGGGCAGGGGAAGGAAGAGACAGCCTTTTTAGATAAATGCTAGCATACTATGCATACTTTTCCACCTTATTATTTTCACCCATCGCTATATTTAGGTGTCTGCAGACACAGTCCTCAGTCTTTTATATATGGCTTAGTCAGTCTTCTATTAATGGACAACTAAGCCGTTTAGTCTTTGACTATTAAAATTAGCTGCCACAACTTCTTTCTGTATCTTTAGTCTTAGTTAAATCTTAGTATCAGGGGAAGGTTTGATGGATAACTCTGGTAAAGAAAGGAATCACGGTAATACAGTTTATGGAATCTATAAAGCAGCAACAACATGTGGCCACAGAATTTACACTGATTTTTCTTTTTCGGGCTCATCTAGTGTT
The DNA here is from genome assembly GCA_004026665.1 of Murina feae. NCBI lineage: Eukaryota > Metazoa > Chordata > Mammalia > Chiroptera > Vespertilionidae > Murina > Murina feae. The sequence continues at coordinate 34,187 of PVJC01000135.1, read as the reverse complement.
GAGAGTGAATTACAGGAGGAAGTTTAGGAAAGGTTCTAAGCAAAGTTTAATAAGAGGAGCACTGCAGAGCCTGTTAGTTACCTCTTTGGTATTCCTTTCTTCCTCATCACCAGAACCCTGATTCTTGCAAAAGGCAGCAACATGTCCAAATGAAACCACTTCCAGCCTCCCAGGAATGGCAAGGTAACACAGGTCTAGACAGTGAGATGTAGCAGAAGTGAACTGGAACTATCTGGGAAGGTTATGCTCTCCTGAAAAAAGCACCACACCTTCCTGCCTGGGACATGAAGTATCCATCTGGGAACCAAGAGGATGTAAACCACATTCACTGAGGATGGAGGAGCAGAAAGACAGAAGGAACCTGAGACTCTGTTGACACTATGAAGCCACCCCACTAGTCCTGACTACACATCTCTGGACTTCTCATTAACTGAGAAAAGCAAACCTGTTTGGGGAACTACTGCCACAGGCAGCTAAATGATACCAGGAGGTAAACATATGCTCTACCAAGATGACTTACCTGTAAGATAACAAGATGAGTCCTATCACATTTAGAGACTCATCATTTTACAGTCAAATATCTAACAGTTAATCAGATATTCCTAATTTTCTGAACTCACATACAAAAACATGTGGTAGAGAGAGAACTAGGGCAGCAACTAGATGAAGTCCAAATAAGATCCACCAGCAAAGATATATATATAGAAACCTGGAGTAGTTAGGCAAGCGGGAGCAGCGGTGCCACCCCCACGCAGGAAAAATTAGAGCTCTGATGTGCTCCTGCACAATTTACAGGCCCACAGTTAGTTAGTTCTTTAGTTTTTAATATATTTGAGGTGAACAAAGGCCTACGAAAAAAAGTAGTATGTTCAGATCCCAGTGACTGCAAAGGGAAGAAAGGGTGAGTGGCTTAATTGCCCAAGCAGTGAGATTTTAAATTGATTCAGGCCTTTAATTGACTACTGCCACTTTCAAGTCCAGAACTTGGCAAAACCTTTCACCATGCCTTTACAATCATGTGAAAATAAAATAGCTGGTACAAAGAACCAAGCATAGTGCTATATCCTTTCTTGACCTTTATACTACTATTTCAAGTCATTAGCTCTATGACATTTAAAAAGCAGATTTTCTTTAATACTTTAAAATACTACTTATTACTTGATGTAAAAACTGTATAATCAGAGAGGTTAAAGAAATTACTGCAGTGATACTGGAACCCAACCACTTTTAGCATGCTGGTATAATACTGCAGTCCAGTTTCTACACACAAGTATTTTATTTCAAGCCTAGCAATTTTACATTGCTCCTGCCAATCTAAGAGTCTGCCTCCAGAGGTCACCTACTCATGCAAAAGAGGAATTGGGCTCTTGGCAGCATGAGTCAGGTAGTACCGGAAAGTGGCTCTTCCTTTCTCAGGCCTACAATTGGGCTCCACAAATGTGTCAATAAGTCAGTCAAGAGCTGGCTGAGAATAGGAAGGAGAGGAGTTGACAGCATGGGAAATGGAAAAGGATGCTTTGGGGCAGCAGAAAAAAAGGAACAGGGAGTGAAAGAGAGAGGGCACTGATAAAAGAGGCAGGAGAGAACTCAAAGAAACCTGACTCACTTTATTTGGGATTGAGACTATACAGTAAGAGCCTGGCCCACCTGCTTCAGGGGTGCCACCTATGTTCACTCCCACCCTAAGGGTGTATACTTTTTATTGCTCTGTCTGGAACATTCTTCCTTCTGACCTCGTAATTTAAGATCTTTCCCCATCACTGAGGTCTCTGCTCAGATCACCTTCTTAAAGGAGCATTCCTAGACCACTTTCTAAACCAGGGCATCCAACCCTCATCATTCTTATCCCCTTACCCTGTTTTATTTCTTTGTAATAAGTATTGCTCTTTGTAAATCATATATTTTTCCTTGTTTACTGAAAACAGTGCCACACGATTTGTTTTACAATGACTTTTCCCTCTGAGTTTTAGCCAATTGTCATCAATTTAATAATTTAAAGTACTGGTTGTTTAATTAGTAGACTGCTTTCTTCAAATAAAATGTTGCTGGAAACTCATTAAATAAAAAAGACAAAGCAGAATGCTCTATGTGAAGTGGTGGCCATGGAAGAAGGCCCAACAGGCATCAGCATGGTTCTCCCTCCTGGCTCCCCTTCCCTTGTGGAATCCCCCAGGATACCTCTTCAGTTTTGTGAAGAAGCAAACTTCTCTCATCAATCACTGTGCCATGAAAAAGGTTGTAAGGCACCCACTACTCTCCCTACCCTACACTCACACTCCAAGTATTAGAAAACACACAAAGATAAACATAGGATAAATTCATCTTTAATGTTAATGTAAATCTATATTCTAAATGATCTTCTTGACAAGTTAGAATCTCTTTGGCTAATTTATTGTCTAATCTGGTCCCTGTTTCAAACAGGGTTGATGAAGAACTCTAAACTGGAAGTGTTAGCTCTGTCATTTTCTTGTTTGTCTCTGCTTACTTTTTAAATGTATAAACTTCAATCTTTGAATAACTTCAATCTTTATAAATCATCTTTTAAAGTCACCACTATTTAACTTGGGTAAAACTAGAAAATACAACCTGCAAATCCACTTAAAAGGGAATATATAAACTCTACATTAAGTGCAGAAGAAATGAGCTAGTGAGGATGCCTGTCAACCCTGACACACAGTGGAGCTTTCCCACCCCTGTGTTACCTCCCAAGTGGAATATGACATATGACCATCTAACAAACAAGTTGAGTGAAAATGCCAGAACTGAGGATTAGTCAAGCTTAATAATTTTCTTTATGTCTGATGATAATAATAAAGTAGTTTAATTCTATATTTGGAGACTACACACTATGAAATATCATTTAATTTAAAGTAAAAGGAAAAAACAATTCTCTGATTAGCAGGAAGGGCCAACATTTATTTTTCATTCAGTTCCCCCAGGCTGAGGCCCTAAGCCTGCCCTCTGGCTGACACCATAAGCATGGAACATGGCAGACATTCTATAGCCAAGCCAGACCCTGCCATAACGTTCTTGGGTTCGGGGTGGCTAAGGCAAACAGCAATCATCCTAATGGTTACCTGCAAGTCATTTTGAGGGTTCCAGTCTGAATCAAATATGATGCAGGTATCAGCGGCTGTGAGATTGATCCCCAGGCCTCCCGCTCTGGTGCACAGAAGAAAGACAAAGCGGTCTGAGTCTGGCTTACAGAACCGGTCGATGGCTGCCTGGCGCAGGTTTCCCCGTACTCGCCCATCAATTCGCTCATAGGTGTATCTGAGGGGACCCAAACGAACGAAAGCCCAGGTGTTAATCATGACTTCAATGGAGAACAGCAAACAGTGCAAGAAGCTGTTGACCGATGGCCTTAAATCCCTCACTTTTAAATATGGACCAAATGTCCACAGTCTAGAAGAATCCCCACCCTCTACATATGCAGCAGGGCAGACATCTAAACCTGCATCGCAAAGTGTCACCCCTCAAAACAAACAAAACCCAAACCAAAACAAAAAATCCAGCCACAGACTAAGGAGGACTAGAGAATTGTAAACATAAAAAAAAATCAATTCCCACTGCCCAAACAACTTATTCTCAAGTCACTTCCCAGTTTTAACTTGCACTGAACGTGATCCTAAGACCCAGAAAAGCAAATAAAAACCTCAACCACCTGCTTTCAGTTGTGCTCATAAAAGGAATCAGAGTTCAAATCAGTCCCTCGCTGCTTTCTGGGAAACTGAAAATGGGAAGAAGACTATAATGACAGGCAGTCCCTCAATGTCTGGGCTGGTTGTCTCTAACCTAACAGTTCCTCAGTGCTTTAGAGGTGCACAGCAAACCCTCTAGGCTTACAGCGGAAACCAAGGTCTTCTGGGCAGTATATTCCCAAGCAAGTGGGAAGAACTCACAGAAAATGTTGTGTGCTATGTCAGGGGCGGGGCGAACTGAAGAATTTTTAAAGCAAAATAAAGTGAGGAAGTAAACCTGAATATCCTAAAGAAGGCATATACCTGTGTGGAAGTTAAGAAATAAAGGTGGAAAGCATGGTGGAGGAGAGGGGGAAAGGAAAGAGAATAAGAATGAAACACTATGGGATCATATTACTATCTCTACCCAATTAGAAAACAGAGACAGTACCTTTGTGATGAAGTAATGTAATTAATGGAACATTAAAATATTGTAGCAACCTGGACAGCTGCTTAGAGTCTTATTCTTTTCTTACTTACCCCTGCTAACACATGAATTAACAAGGGAATGTTGACCTGGACCCAATTTAACCTCCAAGCATGAACTGGCTGGTAAAGTAGAAGTAACAGAACCTTGTGAAAAGAGAACCAAGTCATCCTAGACCCAACAACAGTCAAGAACATGAATCCTGATGCAAATCTCATCAGTAGCCAGAATTTGGGAAATCCGGCCTCTAAAAATTCAGATAAATAATTGGCAAGAGAATAAGAACAGACAGTCTAGGGGTAGATGACTGTGTGGGGATGACTCTAGACAACTAAATGTGGCAACACTATCCTGACTTCCTTGAGGAAAAGGAAAATCCATGTAAAGAAATCACCCAAGGAAATCCATGTAAAGAAACCAAACCAACTCAGACTCTAAGGGATATGTAGCACAGCAAAGAACCAAGTCCGAACATATGTCTTCCTTTTACAAAGCTGCAGTGCACCCATACCTGGAATTACAGGTGCAGACTTTCTTTCTTTCTTTTTTTTAATGTAACAAACTTAGGAATAATATTTGAAGCTACAGTAGCAAATAAAATGAGTGGTGATGACAGGATTGTCATGAAGGCAGACTAAGAATATTTTATATCATAAGATAAAACGTAAGAGTTACATTTTAAAATCTATAAAACTATGAAGCAATTAAATAAAATTATCATCCTATATAATAATTCTATATAATAAAGATGTAATATGCGAATTGACCATTACTCCAACACATAAGATGGCCACTCCCCTGTGGATGGCTGGCAGGGGAGGGCAGTTAGGGGCAATTGTGTTGGCAGGGGAGAAGTTAGGCATCAATCAGGCTGGTAAGGGAGTGGTTAGGGGATGATCAGGCTGGCAGGCAGAAGCGGTTAAGGGCAATCAGGCAGGCAGGCAGGCAGGCAAGCGGTTGGGAGCCAGCAGTCCTGAATTGTGAGAGGGATCTCCAATTGCAGTTGGACATCTTTCGAGGTGTCCCGGATTGGAGAGTGTGTAGGCTGGGTTAAGGGGGACACCTCCTCCCACCCCCCCCCCACCTGTGCACAAATTTCGTGCACTGGACCTCTAGTTATTATTATAACAGCCACAGCAACAATATTAGCAGCAACAATGTGTCAAGCTCTGTGCCAGGCACTGTGATGCATACTTTACATGCATTTAACTCTCACAATAATCCTATGAGATAGTTTTACTATTACCATCCCCATTTTACACTTGAGGAAATTTCAAAGACAAAAACCCCTACAATCAAATAACTTGCTATTACCTAGCTAGCAAGTGAGCTAACTCAGATTCATTTGATTCAATCAAAGTCCACACTTTTAACTAGTTTACTGTATGGCCTTCATATTGTGCCCTATATTTCGATGCAGCAGAACAGAAGGCTTTTCCTAAGAACTTAGAAGAGAAAGTTAAATAAGAGACACTAGTAAACTTAGGAAACTTGTAGTTCTGGCATAAAATGCAAGAAGAAACTAAAGGTATCAAAATGATTCTGATAAATCAATGCAGCAAGGATCTGGTCTGGTTGGGTTCCCACAGCAGTTGGGCCATGTATGTGATGTGTGGAAGAAGCACAGGATTTGGAGGCAGGAGACAGGGCTGACACAATAAAACAATAGCAGCTACCACCCCCACCATCACATATGCCAACGATTAACACTACAGGCACAGAGGACTCAATGTTCTTTGACAAGACATCCTCAGCCATCAGAGAGGAGCGAGATGCCCATGGATCTGAGTGAGGCAAGGAGTTAGCATAGCCTTGGGAGAAGTCAATGAATGTGATGACATAGCTTGGCCATCACCCAGGGAAGTTATTTCCATAAAATTAGATAGCGTTCTGCCAGCTATGACTTAACAATGGTTTTAGAAATTGTGCAGGATGATTGGAACATTAATTCTCATTTCCAGCACTTGTTCAGTTTTGAGGGAGTGCTCTTGAAGAACACAAAACTAAACTAAAATAAAAATTCAATTATTAGAGTTTTTTCCAATTGTTCCTCATCCCCTCACTTCTGAGCCAAATCCTTTGGCTATGCCCTCACCCTGGATGAAAGTATGGCATGAAATTAAATGGGAACAAAACCAAACTGACAGCTGGAGAAGCAATGAGGCTCAAAAACAAAGAAAATCTTGAGGGCCAGTAAGTCTGAATGAAGAAATCAGACATCATAAAATTCCCCACACCAAACATCAGTGCAGCAATTAACCCTCTGCATCAATTGTATTGTGAACAAAATCCCTAGGACTTGATGTGGTTCGTGAAACTGTAATTCTGAGTCATTGTCAAATATCAATGAGAAGCAGGTGGCATTCTGGGAAACCTCTGTGCACTTTGTTTGGAGAGGAGAAAGGGGTGGACGGACACATTTTGGCACAACAGGAAATGTTCTCACACGGCCTAAAGGAAAATGAATGACTTTATTGTCTCCCCGCAATAAACAGCTGGAAAACATAAAGAGTGAAAAATCATCCATTCACAACACCATAAACATATAAAACACTCAGCATAAAACTTAGTAAGAAATATGAAGAATTTGGCAATATGACACTAGCAGCTATGTTGGTTTGTTCACCATCTCCCTAACACATACAGAGCTTCTAGCACAAGGTAGGCACTTTATAAATATTTACTAAATCAACAGTGTGTATAAAAGACCTGAACAAGTGTAGTGGACATTATGTTCTTCAATTCTGTAAAGATGTCAATCCTATTCTACTAAATGCATAAAAGCCAATCAAATCCCAATAAATGGATATATGTAGAGATAAATACAGATGTGTAAATGTGTACACACACACACATAATTTTTTAATAGTGGGAGACTGAAGTAGTCAAGGATAGACTAAAAAATAATAATTCTGAAGTTCATCTGCAATAATATATGAGAAAGGAGTACAACTACTGATCAAAAGAACAGAAAGGTTAGGGATATACCCAGCGTATATAGTAACACAGTATATTTTATAGATAGTATTTTAGATGAATGGGGGGAAATATGGACTATTTAATAAATAGAAAATTAGATATATTTAGAAATAAACTAGATTAGATGTCCATTATGTACCATTTATCAAAATTACAGAAGTACTGCAGATTGACATATCAAAAAAAATCCAGTTAAAGATGATGAATTAACATGCATATTTTATCCTTTTATCTTCCCAAACTTCTAGTAAAATGATAAAGGATTTTTTAAAATGCATAATAAATCCCCCCAAAATAAACCCTAAACCAACAGAAGTTATAATTAAATTCTAGAAGATGGAAAGTCAGCTAAATGGTATTTAATTTAAAGAAAGCAGAATGCCAGGTGAGAAATAACCTGATTTAATACTGCAGAATACCCAAAGGGATGGGCATTGATGGCATCAGATACTCATAAAAATGGGGATGCAAAGAGTCTAAAAACATGGGGAACTGGTTGAGTATCAGCCCTATAGATCACACATCCCTGCCCTGAGAGGGTAAAACAGAAGAACCATACCCTTCTCTATCCTAAGGGATACCAATCACAGTTAAAGGCAGAATTAGACTGAAAAAAGGGAAGAGAGAGAGTGCGATCTCCCTACCTCTCCTCTACCCTGCTTCCCTACGATCAGCTCCAGGTACAATCAAGTTCCCAGCTTTTAGGCTAGGGAAAAGAAGTTAACATCCTAAAATACTGACACTGAAGACTTCTCAATGAAATGGTCCATCTAGACGACTAGTGTTTATAGATGCAGGTTGTGACCCAGAACCAGCAGTCCTAACTCACATACCCAGAGCTTCCAAGCAGCTCAACAGTGTGCACCAACTGATGGTTAAGATCTGAAACATAGAGGCTCTGCTTCTGGCATGGAGGGGCAAGGTCCTAATACACCAATTCTCAGCAAATAACAATCACAAAGTCCAGATGAAATAGAAAACAACACAAATGAACAGAGGGCCCTGGAGAGTTAAGGAAAACAGGCAGATTTTGGATAGCAACAGAAACTTGTGGCTCTGAGCAGAGGAAAAGCCACACAGTTATGGTGGCAAAGATGCAGGGCAACTACAAATCTGATTAAAAGGTCACTGTCTTTCTAACCAGAGGCACGAGTGGAAGGAGTCTCGGGCAATCAGGACTGCCAGAGGGTGAGAAGACAACTCCAGAATGTAGAAAGACAGAGAGGGTGTACCCCAAACTCTGGCTATAAACCCTACTCAAGTCTCTGGCTGGTCTCTGACTCACACATGCTTGGGGCAGACTGAGAGTAGTCTGAGCTAAGACTAGAGCTGTAATCTACTAGAGAGTTTGCATTTTGAGTCACATCTCATATAATACCTCCAAATAAAAACCATCATCTTCACGGCAAATAACAGAATCCTGAATCTCCACAATAAAATATTCACAATGTCCATGGAAAAACCCAAAATTCTGTAGCATATGAAGAAACAGGAAAAATGTGACCCATTCTTAAGAGCAAAAAATCCAATCAACAGGAGTCAAATCCAAAAAGTTACAATTATTAGATAAGAACTTCATAACAGCTGCTATAATTATGCTCAATAAAGTGAAGGAATGTACGCGACGAACAAATAGATAGAAAATCACAGCAGAGAAACATCAAACTAAGAAACAAATTAAACTCTTAGAACTAAAATATCATTTGTATAATAAAGAAAGCGTTGGATGGGCTTAATAAGCATGAAAGAAATAGCAAAGAGTCAGAACCTGAAGACACATAAATCAAACAAGAGAGAAAAAGGATTGGGGGTGGGGAGGGGCGGAAGCAGAACAAGCATATGTGGGACAATATCAAAAGGTCAAACATTCAGGTATTGGAGTCTTACAAAGAAACCAGAGGCTGGGGCAAAAGGAACAATGAAATAGAAGAAATAGACTCAAATCCTCCCAAATTTGATGATGTACATTTACACATTCATTCAAGAGGCTCCGTGAACTGTACAGGGTGAATTTCACCCATCATAGTCAAACTGTGAATCAAAAATCAAAAGAAAATCTCACTAGACAGAATAAAATAACACATTACATAAAGAGAACAGTGACTTAAATGACTGCAGAATTTCTCATCAGAAACTATGGGGGCCAGAACACATGGAATAATACTTGAAAGTGTTGAAAGAAAGAAAAACAAACAAACCAACCCAGAATTCTAATGTAAAAGGAAGAGATATAAAACAACAACAGCAACCAAGAATTTTGACTTGGAGAAAACTGCAGGAAGAAAAAACAAATCTATCACGATCAATTTCAGAAAGATGAAAGAATACACTGCACCTATGAAATAACAAGTAGAATGTTGTAAGAATTGAAAATTTAGAGAAAAAAATGCTCTTAGGAAATTAAAAATACACTATGGTTAAAGTTGGAAGAGAGAGTAAAGGAATTCTATCAGAAAATACGGTAAAATATAATAAGATGGAGAAAAAAGAGAAAATCAGGTGATCAATCCAGAAGATCTGACATACAAATAACCGGAGTTCCACAAAGATAAAACAAAGCATAAAGAAATAATGAAAGATAAAATCCAAGAAAATTCTCCGGAGCTAATGAACTTAATTTAAACAGGAAAAACTACTTAGTATCTAATTCAATGCATCCCATACAAAAAAAACAGTTCATTGTAAAACTTCTCAGCACTGGGACAAAGAGGATATATCAAAGCTTCTAAATAGAAAAAAAAAAGAAGTCACATACACAGACTGGGAATCAGAAGGGCAGGGCTTTGAACTTCTAAACTACAACCCTGGATGCGAGAAGACAATGAACTAATAACCCTTCAAAATTCGGTGGGAAAATTATTTCTAATTTAGAACCTCAAACCCAGCCAAACTATTACTCAAGAATGAGAGCAGACGACAAACATTTCAGTCTCAAAATTCACTTATCATTCACCCTTTTTCAGAAGCTGCCAGAAGAAGTACATGGGATCCACCAATAAAGAAATTTGATTCAAGTGGGAAGGAAAGAAACTTGTCAGCATGATGAAGGAAGGGAGATAACAGATGACAACTGCGTGCTAGGTGACAAGAGCACTGAACAGAGAGGAGCATGTTAACAGGTCTCAGGAGAGATGGCCCTAAGAAGATGAAACTCATGTGCTTGACCGCCACAAGAGGAGATTTAGGCAACCAGGGTAAACTCTGGAGCTGAATTATAATAACTACACAGAAAAATAAGCAACGAAGTAAAAAGCTCATTTTTAGCTTCAGGGAAAATAAAATTATGCAATAAAGAAATAACAGGGTACTACATGAATAAGCTGTAATTTAGCATTTACATATGTCCTAATAAACACTGAACATTAATCTAATCCGAAGTAATATATGGCATTTTGGGAAGGTGGGAGGACATGAAGCTGCACATGTGGCATTTACATAGTGAGAACAGATTACTATCTAAAATTGAAAAAAAAAATATAACCATTAACATTTTTTAGATATACCTATAAATACCAAAAGAAATAGCATAAAGAATTTAAAGTAATTAATTATTTCTGAGGGTGGAAAAACTCAGGGGTCAGCAGGGAGTAAATTAAGAAATGCAATTTTTCATAAGTCTAATAGAATAATTTGCCTCTTTAAGTTATGTTGAATGCATAACTTTAATGAAAATAAAAACTGAATTAGCCCTGGCCAGTGTGGCTCAGTTGGTTGAGAGTTGTCCCATGCACAAAGAGGTTGCTGATTCAATTCCCAGTCAGGGCATATGCCCAGGTTGTGGGATTGATCCCTAGTAGGGGTCTTACAGGAGGCAGTTGATTGCTATTTCTCTCTCTCGCTAAAATTAATTAAAAACATAAAAAAATAATTAATTAAAAAGAGAAGAGTAATGATGATTAAACCCAGAAGAACTCAGTTAGGCGCTATCAGGATGAAGAAATCATAAAAGAAACATCTCAGAATATTCATATGATGTAATGGTTAACAGGTGAATGAAGGCTATTTAAACATATTAATTTAATCATTTAAATTTATTTAAAGCTATTTTAAGATGGAGAGATTTAACTACTATAAAATTTAAAACTTCTGGGAATAAAGTAAACATACAAAAGCCCACATTCATAAGTAAAAAGTCAAAAACAATATTGAGGAAATATATACACCATATTCTTAAGTAAACAAACTATTCTTATAAATTAATAAACAAAGACAAAGAGCAACAGAAAATGGAGAAAGAACATGAACAATAAAAAAGCAAAATAAATAAAGATATATAAAAAATTCTCTCATTAATAATCAGAAATACAAACTAAATCATAATTAAATATCTACAGGGGTTTTGAAAATGTGTATTAAGTGCTTTTAAAAATGTATATCAGAATTGGTCCTAAGGAAATAACTGGCAACATTTACAATGAATGTAAAGGGATATTCAGAGTCTCTTAAACAGGGGTCCTCAAACTTTTTAAACAGGGGGCCAGTTCACTGTCCCTCAGACTGTTGGAGGGCCGGACTATAGTTTAAAAAAAAAAAACTATGAACAAATTCCTATGCACACTGCACATATCTTATTTTGAAGTAAAAAAACAAGGCAGCAAAAACACCTGGCGGGCTGGATAAATGTCCTTGGCGGGCCATATTTTGAGGACGCTTGCTCTTAAAGAACTGAAAATTTGAAAACAACTCATAAGACAGAATAAGAATATCAGACAGATCACCAAAATTGTGTCATAGGAAAATAATTGAAAGAAAAAATTTCATAATATATTAAATAAAAATGTGAGTTACAAAGTAGAATGTAGAATAGTTAAACAAGTAAACAACAAAGCTAAATATATGTATGAACAAAGAAAAACGACTAAGAAGATAAACACCTAAGTCTGAATGGGGGCTTTGGGCAGGTGTTAGTGTTACATGTGCCCATATTATCAAAAGAAACTGTATTACTTAAGTAATTTGAAAACAAAATAAGCAATAAATGATAAATAAAAATAGCATAAAGGGAGCTAAATAAAGATACACTACTTAATAAAAGTGTGTTAGTTATACTGTCACTCACTTTGGGGGGGGTTCTTTAAAAAACTGAAAATTACTAGTTGTTTTGTATATATTTTGAAGAGTAAGGTACTAGTAATATATTTATGAAAAGCAAGTGTTCTGGCAATGGGTTCCTAATCTAAAGTGAGTTCCGATTTCAAGGAATTATTTATGTAACTATTAAATGTCAGCATAACCCACACCTAAATTTGCCACTTAATACTCTTCTAGAAATTACATGTTAAAAGAGCAAACAGAATCTTCCAGGACAAGAATATTTAAGACAACTGAGATTTGCCAAGATTTTACTTTAAGAAAATAAGAATTTCCTATAAACTTAGCAATGCCTAGACTAATAGTTTCTATGATCTTTTATCATTAAGAGTTGTTAAAAATCCATTTATCATCTTCAGATCACTGATGTATCCCAATGTAACAAATGCAATACCCACACAGAATTCAAGTAACACCACTGACTTTCCACCTTCATGAGTAATGGACCCAGGACCAAGAAATTATAGGAGTGTGAACAAGAAAATAAAATGGGATGCCATAGATAGTGTATCATAAAACTTTAGAGTGTTTGCTGAAAAAGGACATGAAATATCCCCACATTATTTTCCTGTGAGTTGTCAGATCACGCTCTTTTAGTAACCTGACACATAGTGATGCCCTCTAGGATGTATTTCTCTCACCATCATTAAGCAAAACAAAACAACAACAAAAGTAAACACATTATTTTTTAACATTCTCTACTGTTGATTAAACTGTTTCATCCAACTACAAGGAACATAAACAAACATGTAGGATATCTGTTTTAAGGAAAGCAAGGGCTCTACATTATAGGCTGTGAAATTCACTCTAGAGAGTTAAATTTGGATATACTGGTCATAAGATTTAACTCTGTATTTTAGTGAATCTTTAAGAAGATTCCTTTCCTTTTTGAAGGCTTTGTTGTTGTTGAAGCACAATTTTTTAATTAATCAAAAGGTATCAAGAAGAAGGCAATGCCTGCAGCATTTGATGTATAGCTTTGACATCAGTCTCACCTTCTCTGGATGAGATAATCTTCCAGGATATCGAGACAGCGCACCATCTGAGAGAAGATAAGTACTTTGTGGCCACCTGCAATCAGCTTAGGGAGTAGTTTATCAATCAGCACCAGCTTCCCTGCTGCCTGAATCATGGCCTGCAGCTGAAAGTCAGGGGCATCAGAGTTGTGGGTTTTCCGGAAATCTTCCAGAATTTTCTCCTCTGCCCCTGAAAACAAAACAAACAAAACAAAATATTCCTTGAAAAAACATTAAGGGTAAAAGCTGCTCTCTGCTTTACAGATCCTAGGAGAAATTAAGTGAATTCTTGGGTCCTGGACCAAGTCCAGTGAGGCAATGCTGTATGTGCATCCCCAGTCTTTGCCCCAGCAGAGGGCTCTGCAGTGGCAGCAGGTACAGAGAACTCAGGTGCTGTGCTCTCCTGGGAAGTCTCACCAGGTAGAGAAAGAATTTGAGATATCAAGATGACTTATGCAGTTAAAGAAACCTTCACAGAAAGTTGACAAAAAGACTTACCTTTAAATGTCATAAAAATTTAACTATAAGCAAATCCAAGCCAGATATTGATTTAAAATTTTATCAAAAAGTTTTATTGCAAAAAAAAAGGCTCCAATATATAATCTTATTGTATAGGCAACTTCATTTATCTACAGAATTTTCATCTCAATGCATCATGACCATTTACCCAATGAAGTAATACATGTTCTGTCCCAATGTGAAAAGTGTGGACTTAACCACAAGTACATAATGGACAACAGACTGATGAGTAACAGCCCAATCTTCAGATAGACAGCTTCAAAATGCAGCTCTGTACTCGTTAAACTGCTTACTTAGGTAGGTCCATCAACCTCTTTGAACCTCAGTTTAATACTCTGTAAAAACATGAGAATACATACACCCTAGCATCTAATGGGAACTCAATACCTATGATCGTTGGTTATCATGAGCCTGTAGCAGAGACCCACAACAGGCCTGAGTATCCCCCTGCATCGCCCACTCACCATTGATCAGGTAGGGATGGTTGCAGCACTTTCTCAGTTCCATCATGGTGTTGATGAGGTTGGGCATGTTGTGCTGATTTGCCCCTTTGGTCAGGAAGGAAAAGTTCTTTTCCAGGATGGCCCGGTAGTACTTTTTCTGGATATTGGTCAGCTCTACTTCAATGATCGTCTCTTGTTTGGGAGCAAGGTTCTTTTCCACATCATCTTTCAGCCGCCGAAGCATCATTGGTTTTAGGATAGACTGCAGTTTCTTCACCTGTCCAGGTAAATCCTGATTTAACGATTACTGGGGTACTCCACCCTTCACTTACAATCTCCTGAGCACAGTACTGTGGTGGCAGACTAAATGAAAGATCATGACTGATCCCTGAACATGAGGCTGAAAGGAAGAAAGTGGTCTGGTTTTCATTCACTAGCATTTACTAAGAAACTAGGTGACAACCTTACAAGATATAAAGGAAGGAAAATACGAAAGACAGTACCTATTCTCCAGCCTATAGAAAACAGACCTCTCTCCCTCTAATATGCACGTGTGCAGCAATTAACTGAGAAATATGTAAGCCTCACTAAGAGGCAGAAGTGACCTATTATACAGGGAAGACTCAGATGCTGAAAGAACCAAGTAAGAAAGTAGAGGCAATCTGGGATGGGCGAAATGGATGAAGGTGTCAAAAAGTACAAACTTCCAGTTATAAAATAAATGAGTCTTGAGGATGTACAGCAAGGTGACCATAGTTAGTAAGACTGTACTGCATATTTGAAAGTTGCTGAGAGTAGGTCTTAAAAGTTCTCATCACTAGGAAAAATACGTCACTATGCACTGTGATGGATGTTAACTAAACTAGATTTATTGTGATTATTTCATAATATACACATACACTGAATCATGATGTGCATTTAAAAAAAGTATGTCAATTATATTTCACGTAAGAAGTAGAGGCAATCTGGAAACGGATTCTTCCTTCATATATCTTACAAATAGCTGCAACAAACGTGCTTGAGGGTAGCAGAATACAGAAAGCTGGTGCTATAAGGTGACTTCTACCATTCCATCATGCAAGCTGTCATATCAGGGGCGCTTTCAGCCTGATAGTGTTCTTTGCTATGATTTTTTTGTTCTTCTGACTGCCCAGGCCTGGAGAACAGAACTCTATTCACTTTTACTGCACTGACCAGAAACCTGCTCCTTCTTCCACGAAGCAATTCAAAGTCAAGGCACCTAAGTTAACCCTAAGCTGAAACATGACACCAATAAGAGGACTCCTGGTGGGAAATAAAATAAGGGAAAATGGAAGTGCAAAAGACCAAGTTTTGAGTCACAAAGACATGCTCAAAAATTTCAAAGGAGTATATTCTGCAAAAATAAGTTGTGCACATGCCAATGCTTCCTGAAGAGCTACTTACTGGAGCAGGCTTTAAACAATGACGGAAATGCTTTACATTGGAAGCAGATGCTTTCTACAACTTTTATTTACTGTGATTTAAAACACACACATTTGATGTCATTTTTGTGGTTTTCTCCTAACTAACCCCAATCTTAAACCTACCTCATTTGAGACTTTCATTTTACCTACCATGGTACTTAGGAATCTAATTCCCCAAGTGTTTAAGGAATTACTACATAAGAGCCCAGAGAGAAAAGAAATAGGCACAAATGCCCATCTGCCACATGCTGGGTTCCGCTTTTGCCCTTCACTTGTTTCATACCTTGGATTATCTAGATCAGCGGTTGCCAACCTTTCTGATCTCATGGACCACCAGTGGTCTGCAGACCACCGGTTGGTAACCGCTGATTTAGAGTATAACATGTATCAGATACTGCATTGGTCAATACAACAAACACAACTTTAGAAAAGATGTGGGCCTTTTCCTCAAGAAGGTCACTGTCTAGGAAGAAGAAAAAATGCATACCACAAAGTAAGCGCAATGGAAGAAGAGAATGCATTTCTAATGGTCCAAAAATGGAGAGGGGGCTGGAGCTGGCTTTTGAAGGATCAATAGATACTGCACATGAAGCAGAAGTGGAATTCAGTTTGATTATTCATTGCTCTCAAAGTCTGCCTTGCCAGAGAAGTAGAAGCAAACAGATTGGAACCACAGAGTGTACCCCTGACATCTGCTAGTGAAAGTCCTTAGGTTGCTCAGTCCCCACATTCTCTGCCCTAACCCACTGTCACACCATTGCTAGATTAATTTAGCAGAACTAATTATGTCACTCCTGCAATCAAAGCCTTACACTGCTCCTCTAATACCCTTCTTCAACCTGTCTTCCCAGATCTTAAAATAGAGCTCTGAACCTCTGGCCTCATACTCCATAATCATCCGCTCTGTTTCCAGCTTATGTGAATGATTCCTAATTCCTGAATAAATTCTATTTAATAAGCAATAAATTCCCATTTTTCCTATGTAAAATAGTCACCATCTCTTCTCTCTCCACCAACTAAAAAAATTACCCGCTCTTCCAAGTCCACTTTCAAACTGTACTCTCTCTCTGAAATCTTTCTTGATTTCCAAACAGAAGTGACCTTTTTCTCCTAATAAAGCCCCTCAATTTCATTCTTTGTTTCTCTTGAGGCATTTAAACTTGTCTGGCTTATTTCTGTAATCTTTAGTTGATAATTCTACCTAGTAGACAGTTATTTATTAATGTTGATCATTTTTAATCAGCTTTGAGTCCAATAAGCCAGACTCAAGACTAGATCTTTCAAAATTGAAGAAATTTAGTTGATATGGAAAAAGCTGGACTTAGCAATTACTACTCTAATATATAATTGCATTCTTTTCCTCACTGCTCTTGAGTATTTTGTTGTACTAAAAAATAAGCCTGGGAATATGTTGCAGATTATGTAGGAGGAAGGAGGAAGGATGAGGGGAGCAAAAGAAAGCACCAAGATCCTGAAATCACAGCTATGAGCAAAATCACTGAACTTACATGTGAGATCAGTGAAGGCTAGAGGCCTGATATGTTAACATAAAATATTTTAGGTGTTGATTCATTTATTCTTTGGAGTAATGAGAACTGCTAATAACTAGCTTATCCTTCTCAACATAAACAAAAAATACATTAAATAAAGGATGTCAAAACTTGCTAACTCCTGTCCCCACAGTGATTTCTCTCCTTGATGGTAAAGTAATCATCACATTGTCTCCTCGATTCTACAGGCCTCTATTTACCTGTTCCTCTGTTTTCAGATCTCCAAACTCCTCCAAGAAAGCAGTCTCTGAAGGAAACTGTGATGGCTCCAGAAAGTTGAGCAAACTGAAGAGCTCCTCCACAGAGTTTTGCAAGGGTGTCCCAGTGAGAAGCACTTTGTGTTCCTACACAAATTAACACACCATGAGCAGTGTTTGAGCTCCCCAAACAGTAGGCCAGGGCATTCTGTGCCCAATTTGGAGCAATTCTATTGTGCATTAATGAAAAGACAGGGTGCCAACATTACATGGGAGTATAGTTAATAACAGATCAACCTTCCTTTCACATTAATAATTCCAGCAGCAATTTCATGTTAATTAAAGCTACCATTCATTCATTCAATATCACTGAGTGCCTTCCCCCACATACTGGGCATTGTGCCAAGACAATAATGTTAAAAAGCCATCATCTTTGGTATCAGATCATTAAAGGACCCAGAAACAAACCAAAACACCTTACATTTCCAGGTCACAAATTTAATGGGATTTAAGATTCCCTTTGGGAATCAATCTATGGCAAAGGTCAAACTGTTAACCCAGTTCATAACAAAAAACAAACACATTTTACTCCTACATTATCATAGCTACAGAGGGCAAATAAAATCTAGAGTAAAGAAACTACGCAAAAGTAAGTTACATGAAGAATGCTTCCTCCACAGTGAAGAGAAGCCCCCGTGTTTATGTGAAGAGCTTGCAACTCTCACCAGGGCCATGAGCTTTAGACCCTCCAGAAGTTTGCAGTTCCTGTTCTTCAACCTGTGGGCTTCATCGATGATCACACAGCTCCAGTGAATCTTCTTCAGCTCTGGGCAGTCTGCCAGGATCATCTCAAATGTTGTGATGACAACATGGAACTTGAATACTCCTGAAAGGGGGTTTCCCTGAGGATGATACAACAGCAGGCAAAACTTTATGCAATGGCTATAGAATCCAGCCAATGGGCACCTGCTGGCCAAGAGGAGCCAGCACTTAGACAAGAGACAGAGCTCATTACATGGGTGAAACAGAAGAGAGCATGTGCCCTCACAAAGGCGAGACAGATGAGTAGTACAGAAGGCACAGCAAGGAAGCGTTTTATTTATTAACTGCCCGGGTAAGGAATGCAGATGGGTGTGGATTCACACATTCTAGTCATGAGTCTGTCTAAACCATGCACGGACTGTGAAGATCTTGACTCCCCGGACAGATGCTACCAGGAGGGCACACCTTGGTCTTTTAGCCTGTCGGTGCTGCCATCACATTTAAAGAACAGAGCTGCACCATGTCAGAGCACACCGTAAATCCCTTGCAAGTGTCTCCTGCAGTTACAAAGCTCCTGGCTGGCTTTTCTCTGATTAGATTCTTTTAACTTTCACCTTAATTATAAAATCCAGTGCCCAAGACAAGAATACAAGCATACTTGGCAAAGTCCTTATACTTAACAAAAGCTTTTTAAAAATTCTATTCTGCTTTTAACAATTTGAATCCTGTTTTTCTTTATTCTTCCCTGTCAAATCTGTTAACCTCTTCCTCAAACTCCCTGGCTAGGAACCCATTCTCTGTGCACCCATTCTGCTGCTCACTTTCCTCACTGAGCATACAGCAATTCAGACGAAATTTTGTGTGTAAAAGTAACTTCATAATCCAACTCAGAAGCCAAGCTTTCAGAGTCCTAAAAAGGGCCTCTGGTATATCTCAGAGAGTGTAAAGCATGCCCTGTAATTCTGTGTTTTATTATAAACTACCAGGGAGGAGCAAGAAGTCTGCCTCAGTAAGCATATGGCTGACTCTACATAATCAGTAAATAGTAAGTAGCTCATGGCATAAGACACTAAACTCCAGAAGAAAAGTGACAGAAATGCTGCTCTCAACTGTGACACTGAGGTGTCACTAGGTCTTTGTGATCTGCATAAGGCTCACCTGTGCATCTCTGTACACCATCTCATACTGTTGGATCATCTGCCTACTGATCTGGCTGCCGTGGTACACAATGGCATTCATCTCTGTCCACGTCCGAAACTCCCGTTCCCAGTTAGTGATAGTGGAGAGTGGGGCAATGATAAGGAAAGGGCCATGGACTCCCCTGAGGAATATTTCTGAAAGGAATGTGATGGACTGGATGGTCTTCCCTAGGCCCATCTCATCAGCCAAAATACAGTTTTTCCTGCAGAGAGTAAGAAATACAGGCAATTCACAATCAATACAGGACAGAGGTAGAGGGTGGTTGTAACTAAAAAGATACTTCAGAAGCATACCTTGACCTGTAAGTGAAGCTTTTATCAACATTTGCCAGAGATGCAACTAAGGCAAGTTTTTATTATTATAAGTCATATCTTGCCTGTTTCCAAAAGGAACTATGGCAGATTGTGAGAAAATACATGAAATTGGTGCATTTAAATATAAACTAAAAACACTAAATATTAAAATAATAGGGAACAAAAATATGCCTCAAACTGAAGCCAGTTTCTGTATCCAATAAACTTCATGGAAGCAAAGGCAAAAATAAAATGATAAGTTACATGATTCTCATTGTCTTTCACTTGTGTTATCAAAGGACAAACTTAACCCACATAATAAATTTCTAATCAGAGAAAAGATGCTGGTCTCTTCTGGTGATTCAGGGTCACAGATTGTACAGAACTGAGACACTTGAAGCAAGGGTGTGGCCCCATCCGGTCTCACCTCTCACTGCATAGAGGGCAACCTCAGACCTAGAAAGCAACACTCTGAGCTGAGAATAAGGGCAGAAGACTACGCCAGAACACACGCCTCCAAAGTCCCATCTTGGTGTGTTTTCCGTTACCACATGCCGTTTTTAAAATCAATACTGGGGCGGGGAGGGGGGAGGGTAGGACGACATTCTAGAATGTTAAGAAAATCTCAACCCATCTTTCTCAAATTTCATCTGCTTCATTTATTCTGATAGGAACTAAAGCACCAAGAGTCCAACCTGAGCATTCTAGTACAAGTCCAGAACATCTGTGGCTCACAAACAAGTGGCAGAGTTGGGGCAAGAATCCAGTTCTATTCCCCTTTGAAGCCAATTTTTGCTAAAGACATAGAGATAGCAAACACGTTTAAAGGATCCTTTGAGCATAACCAAGATAGAGCCTTACCTTTTGGCTAGATCAGCAAAGGCGAAAAAAAAAAAAAGCACCAAGTTGATGATGTATAAAGACCATTCCTTTTGGTTGGGAGAAATATCTGACATAAAAATATGATGTCCTAGTATGAGGGACATGCAAGGACTACCAGCCTGAATCAATGGCTATGTTGTCCTCTTAGCTCTCTGCTGCTCTACTCTAAGTGGGCCAAGGCAGCAACCCACCTCCAAGTACAAACACTTGGTTAGAAAATCACCCATGAAGACAGAAATGGTCTGGATCCTCACCTGTTATACCAGTTAAATAGAAGCCAGTTCATTCCCTCTAGCTGGTACTCCCGGAGCTGGTTACTATTCTTATACTCACGAGACTTCTCGAGTTTCTGCCAGGAGTCTGAAGCAGGCCGTTCCTAGTGGGGAAAAGCAGAGAGCACACTATGTAGAGAATGATGTTTTAGAAGCATAAAACAAATAGGGACCCCGAATAATAATGGGGAAAGTAATAAATCCCAAAACACTGCCCTAAATCTGGCTTCAAACTACAGTGACTGTTTTCTAACTAATGTATAGTCCCTACATTTTCTAGGTTTCACTGGATTAAACTAAGAATATCTCTCTAAAATTTGCAAGTAATTAATAAAAAAGAGAAACAGACCCACCTAAATCTTAAATGTTCTGATGTTTTACTTAGACTCTTAGATATCAATCCCACTTACATTTTAATTTCCCTGAAAGCCAGTATTAGTCAGGTTTTTTGGTTTCTATAGACAGAATTTCTTTTATTTCTTTGTGCCTATAGTATGAGCTCAGAAAAGTACAGTGGGTCAAATAATTTGATTAGTTTCTAGAGTCAGAACATCAGGCAAAAAGCCTGATAATCAAAACTGCAAATTCCTTAAATTCTTCATAAACACACTAGCAATCTTATTACTTTATCTTCCATATGAAACACCAAATTCTACATATAACTGATGGATTACCATATGCTTAATTTCAGGGAGAACTTGAAGAGATTCGAATTCTTTCACTTTAGCAGGATCCACATCCTCCTCTAGCTCCCATGTGCTTTCCTCGTAGGGCAGGGAGCACCACTTCACCAGATAATGCGTTACTTCCTGGTGGGAATGAGGAGAGAGAGAAAAATGGTCTTTCTACTAGATTAAAGACATCAGTCATACTCTGTCCAACTTATGGAAACCCACCCTATAAAATAATACACGGATGCCATGAAAACAAAGACCACATTAAAACAAACCCACCCTATAATATAACATACCATGCCATTGACAAAACAAGCACAATTTAAGGTTAAGACGGGAAGACATTAGGAGAATCAGCATAGTGAAACATCTACCTCTCCTGTTTCTGCATCCTTGGTGTGGGCCACCTCCAAGATGCGATCAACTTCTACATAGTCTGGGTTGAACAAGTCTTCATCAGGCTAATGCAAACAGAGGAGAAGAGCTTAAGAGTGTCCGCCTGACCTCAAATCCCACTTCATGCTTTACCCTTAACGTGACCCCTACTCTGGACCTATCAGAAAACACATGAAATGGTTCACTGAGAATAAATGTCACTTCAGATACTCTTCACTGTCCTAAATCTGCTCTCCATGACTAAACTGGAAGGAATCAACCACACCGCACAGGTGCCCTCAGCCAGGGGAAGACTTCCCTCTGATTACTGTAGTGCTGTGCAAAAATCAGCACAAGGAGGATGCCCTTTTATTACCACTCCCTCTTGCAAAGATCACCCTTGGACACTCTGGTTTCTTTTCCTTCTTAATATAAATAACAGTAATAGCTAACACTGGAAATAGCCATGAGAGGAGTTTCTGGAGTACAGATAATGTACTAATTCCTGATCTAGGAGGTGGTTACACAGATATGTTTATTTTGTAAAAATTCACTGACCTGTATGTACCCTTAGGATCTGTTTATCTTTAAATACATTATGCTTCAAAAAAAGGGTACTTACAAAACAATAAATGGCACTGATAAATAGTTTATGTGTCTGGAATCATGTTAAATGCTTTCATTTAAGTCTCAAAACTAATTTATGGAGTAGGTACTACAATTAGATGCTGACTCAGAAAAGCTAAATAACATGACCAAGGAACACAGAGCTGTGAGAACTGGAGGTTTACCCAGGTTTTTCTTACCCAGAAGCCCCAATCCTGGACAGCTGGAATGCTTTTATGACCCCTTAAGCTGAAAGGCTCAATACATGCTATCTTCTAACCAGTTTCATCTTCTAACCAGTGCAAGAATACTTCATAGAGCATTCCTGGCAAATCCGTCCTCAGATTCAATTATGCCCATGTTCAGGAATATACTGCACTATAAGACCTGACCCACTGCCAAGACAGCTCGACCTCTGCCTGCTCGGCAGTAGCATCTGATCTTTATCATTATGACTATTAAATTACAGCTCCATTTCCATCCTGTAACTGACTCATTGGTGAGAACTGCTTCCTCCCCAGCAATGGTGACCAAGTTGATTCTACCTTTCTGTGTTGGCTCTTCAACAATCCCTCCCAACATTCTTTCAATTATAGAAGTCACGGAGCTGAAGCCAACAGAAAGCTTCATTACCTGCCTAGGCTTTGGCTTAAAGGAACAGTGTATCAATTATAGAAGATAAATAAACCCCAGAAACCTGCTTCCAGCCAGCCTTGCTGGGACGTTGGGTCAATGGGAGCTGTGGGCAGCCTGAAAGTCTGAAAACAAGCCCTCAGCCTGTCACCCAGGCTGGCCACACCCCAATGGGGTGAGGGTCAACCCTGGGGGCTTGGCCAGCCTGCAAACAGCCATCAGCCCCTCACCCAGGATGGCCAGGCATGCCAGCAGGTGGATATCCCCTGAGGGGTCCCAGGCTGCAAGAGGGCACACGCTGGGCTGAGGGACCTCCCAAGTGCACAAATTTTTGTGCATCGGGCCCCTAGTATATATATAAAAGGTTAGTATGCAAAGTGTCCCTGTGGGAGTTCGACTAGGAGACTGGGAGTTCTATCACTCGCTATGACATGCACTGACCACTAGAGTTCAGCGTGGAATGAAGGAAGGCCTCAACCAGCAGCCGGGGAAGGGAGTTCCAGCCAGCAGCCGAAAGGGACGCTACCCATGCACGAATTTCGTGCACCAGACCTCTAGTTTAAGAACAAAAACAGCAAGGCGCAGCAGGACTGTTCTACTGGCACAGTGCAGAATTAATGTTACTTTTTAAACAGCCACACCCTACTCTTGCCTCACAGCAAACTCTAATTAAACTAGCAACATCTTTCCTCCCTCCAACTGCTATCCAGTTATTCTCTACACTCCAAAATGTAAAGATCTTTAAATACAAATGTATGACATTATATTTTACAGTCATTATAAATATTTCACTTATCCTGGCCTGTCCAGATAAACTGGAACATTGTCCTTATCATTTATTCTCCCAACATTATTTCTGGTTTTCAGAAAAGGTTTTAGTTGGGCCTCTATCCCTATGGAGTATGGGAACTCCAGTCTCTCCAACTAGAGTCTCCTTCACAAGACTACCTCATAAAGCACCTGGAAATAATAGATATGAAGACACTCTACTCAAAACTAAGTTATTATTTCTTTTATAAGAATAGCATTTATCCAAGTTATTAATAAAAATGTTAAAACCAAAGACAGTATTTATAGGAACTATTCTCCAGGATTACTCCTTAATTTCATGATGTCCTCCAACCCTTTTTCCCCCTCAAGAGTATGAACCGCTGTTACAGTATTTCTGTAAAAACAACACAATTTCCTCCCTTTATATATTCCCAACCAAGGAAAACTCACACCTTTGAGAATAAATCAGAAAATAGACACATGGGTCTTTAAGGGCTATATTAAGAAGCTTGGACTTTATTCCAAGAAAATGAGAAATGCTTAAGGTTCTGGAGCAGGGTAATGAACAGCATAGGTCAAACCATCCTCACTCTCTGGGAACAGCCAAATAATTATTGAGCACTGACTCTGTGCCTAGTACTAGGGCCAGGAAGACCAGGGCCCTGTCAGTCTTACAGGCTCAAAATGGAAGGTACAGACATGTTGTAAACAAGTTACTGCACTGCAAACACTTGTTAAAATAGAGGTGTGGAAAAGATGTTCCAAGAACAGAGGGAGAGTATCCAACAGGGCTTCAAGATGGTTTTCTAATTCTAATAGTCACCTTCCTTTCCCCAATTCTCTACTAGAGGGATGATGCCATGAAAATAGTTCTCACAGGCATTAGAACAATTATTGGGGGAGGAGGGGAGAGAATCTGAGCCAAACATTAAGGCTAAAGAGGAAGAACCCCACATTGGGACATGAAGAATGCTTATTGACATTATCCTAAAATAAATTTTTTTGTCACAAGAAAAGGGAGTACAACATAAATAATTAATTGGTAAATATCTGTAGCAATTTACTACAATTTGATGACATCTGAGTGCTCTCTTAAGGTCCAGTACTTATTACTGCATTTTAAGAATAACTTTTATTGCTTCTTTTCTTTAAAAGTTATCTAAATAAAATTTAAAAATCACATGTTAAAAAATAAGAAAATAAAAATCACCATAATCCCACCAACCAGAGAAGAGCCTTTCCATGTCATTAATAACTGTTCTCCAATACCATTTTTACTGGTTGCACAGTATTCCATCCTGTGGGCTGTATAATTTAACAAAAGTCTATTATCTAACACTTCATTTTCAATTTTTCACCAATATAAATAACTATTTATCATTGTTAAATCTTTGCACAAAGTCTTGATAGTTTCCTTAAAATAAAGGACAGAGTTAGTTGCTGGGATAGACGACATGCAAATTTTGAGACATTTGATGTCGTTTGTCATACTGCTCTTCTGACAGTCATATGGCGTGATGCTCCCACCCAGTGATGTACAGTGTCTCTTCCTTACACCCTCACCAGCAATAGACAGTACTTATTTTTAAAACCTTCAAATACTTGATAAGAAAAGATTAGAAGATTCCCATTTTAATTTACATTCTTTGACTAGTAGTCAAATTGACTACATTTTTGTAGGTTAATTTGTTCATTTTTTTCTATTTTGGGTTTTCTATTTTTCTTAATTATAAGAGTATTTCTTATTAAACTATTGGTTATATGTATATGTATGTGTATAATGTATGTGTATGTATAAAAACATAAATAGGAAGCTTCTCATACTAGATAAAAAAATGTATACCATGTATGTATGTGTATCATTAGAAAATATATATGTATATATAATGCATATACAAATTTTCTAATTACTATGTATGTATGTGTATATGTATATAATTTAAAAATATTTATACATACAATTTAAGATTTGTTTATGGTATTTTCTGATGCATAGATACTATAGATTTAAGATCCAAATCCACCAATCCTTCCTCTTACTATAGGCCCCATACTCAGAAATTCCCAAGTTTAATATAAATTTATTTATTTATTTTTGAGCATTTGGACTTTGTTTTTATTTACATTCAAATTTTGGGTATCTTTGGAATTGCCTTTGGAGTTGGGGGATGAAAGAATTGTGTGCATATTCCTCTTGCCCTAGCTGTTCACTGGTATTCTGACCAAGATGCCTGTTCTTATGGGTTGATGGCTTGTAAGGTTTGCTCCTCATACCTTGGTGGATAATTTGTTTTCTTTGGCTTAAATCTGAACTAGTTTTGCTATAAATCAGTGCATACTTATCAATTTGACTTAAGTAACAGATCTGCACAAAACTTCAATTTAAAGAAACTTACACCCAGTATTTAATTCTGCAAGAAAAGCAGTGGTCAGATTAATCAGTAAATATTGCTTCACCTCAGTAAAAATGTGCTTCATCTGGGCTTGTTTATTCCTAAATCGCTTGATCTTCTGTGCGATGCGAGGATCCTTTTCAAGCTCTTCCATCGTGGCCCATTTACAGTGTAAGTAGGAACTATTCAACGACACATAACTTGTGAGACAAGCATGGAACTAGCAAATCACTAAGCTTTAAAATGTTTCAATAAACAGGATAACCATTTAACACAGAAGCAACTGGAGTGGTTTGTTGTGAAACTGCTGGAGATTTGGCCTACAAGGGCTTTGTCTTTAAAGGCAAAAACAGGAGAAAAAATGCAGCAATTCCAAGCAATGGAGCACTCTGCAGCTTCTATAGAAAGAAACTGGCTCAGAGCAGAGGGCAGATGCAGGCAGGCTATCATTACACATTAGTGAAAGTGGGTGTGTAGCAGAGAACTAAAGAAAAATGCATCGGGGGAAAGTACAGGCTATAAGAACAGTGATTTTCCATTCTGGGTGCAAATGAGAATCACACAGGGAGTTTTAAAAAAAAAACAACACATCAATTCTTAGGACATACTCCCAGGGTCTGAGTCAACAGGTCTTGAATGGAGCAAGGGCTTCAGTAGTTTGAAAGCTCTCAGGTGAGTCTATGTGCAGCCAAAGTTGAGCACTATCACATAAGTGAACTTGAGTCAATTAACTGTGGGTCATGCCTTAGGGGCCATCCTTGAAAAATATAGAAGATGAAGTGATCGAGAAAGGAAGTTTCATTTATATAAAATTCAAATACAAATAGTATATTAAATAGACGTACAAATTTCTATACTTAACGTAGAACAGCTCCAAGTCAAATGGGGGTTCTCCAGGATGAACCTGTAACCAAGAGCAAGCAGTTAATCAGCACAGGTATCTGCAGATCACCTTTGTATGCTAAAAGAAAATGTAAATCAACATCTCTTCCTGGTTTTAATACAGATTTCTTGAGGACATATTCATTTTTCCAGATCTTTTTCTGACAGCTACTAAGCAGGGTTAATAAGGTTGACTACACAGCTAGCTATAAGGTAAAAAAGAAAAAAATGATTCTCCCAGTGTCCTTCCAAGGTCCAGGCTGGGACAGCGTTGGTTCAGCTGATAACCACAAACTGGCCCAGGGCTCTGAGACCTGCAAGGAGCAGAGACTGGTGCAGAAATAAGAGCATATGTTATATCTCTGGAGTCCCCCATGACCGTCACCCCAAACACTCTTAAAGTAAGGAAAGTTACTTTCATAAATACTTGAAGTGTTTATGCTCTCACTGGCACTTTCACTCAGGAACTTTCTCTAGAGTCCTTACAATGGCCCTGGGATATCTAAAGGAAAAACCCCAATGTTTTCATCTTGCCATCTCTTCTTCTTGGTTCTCTGATGACTTTCAATAGCCTACAGAAACTAAGGGATAAAGATCTTTTGCTAGGATCACAATGGAGGAAAAAAATCAGTTTGGGCCATTCTCAAATATTTAAGAATTTTATGTCCTAAAATAAGTGTTGACTAGCTTAGCTCATACTCCAGCCAAGAATGACCACCTCTATTTCTAAAAAAAATACTTTTTTATTAATTTGAGAGAGAGGAAGAGAGGGGGGAGAGAGATAGAAATATCAATGATGAGAGAGAATTCACTCATTAGCTGCCTCTTACATGCCCCAAACTGGGGATTGAGCCTGAAACCTGGAATATGCCCTGGCTGGGAATTGAACCATGACCTCCTGGTTCATAGATCGATGCTCAACAACTGAACAACACCAGCTGGGCTAGCCAAACATCTCTTCACAGAGATATAATCTATGCTAGTGATATAAAAGCCAAAATAATCAGTCACCAACCTCCTGGACAGTCTTAGATGCCAGGATCTTCTCAATGATGTTTGCATCATCTTCTGGAGGTTCCTGGAGATGGGGATTAAAAGGAAAGAGAATCACTAGCAGCACAGAATCCAAGAAATAATTCTGTTAAGAAATAATACAACAGGTACTACTAAATCCAAAAGTTCACCTTTGAATACTGAGGCCTCCCTTCTATCAGACCACAGAGTGATCAAAAGATAGAAAATCTTTTAACCTCTGGGCACAATCTTATTACCCGCCTCCACAAACACACACATGCTGAAAAGTTACTCTGCTTTTCAGACTCTTAATTTCAGATCTGCCTTTACACATCACTAAAACGGTCCAAGAACTTCCTTCCTCTGCCAAAACTGCCTACATGTTGCCACATGTTACCGTCTGGGAGCTTTAGAATCAGAAGGTCCCAATTCGTTTTTTGTTTTTGTTTTTAATCCTCACCTGAGGATATTTTCCCGTTGATTTTTAGAGAGTGCAAGAGATAGAAACACCAATATGAGAGAGACACATCAATTGCTTGCCTCCAGCATGCCCACCAGGGCCAGGAGGCCTTCAATCGACGTATGTGGCCTTGACTGGAATCAAACCTGGGACCCTTCAGTCCACAGGCCGATACTCTATCCACTGAACCAAACTGGGTAGGGCAGAAGGTCTCAATCCTAATACCTGCCAGCCATTGTCTTTGGGCAAGTCAATGAACACCTCATGGTTTCCAAATCTATTAATAAAGGAGTTAAAAATGAGTATCTCACTGGATCACTATGAGGATAAAATGCACGTGAAAACATTTTTGGAGAGTAAGCCCTATGTAGATGGAAGGTGTAATTACTCCCTTCTAAATTGTACCATCCTTCCCTCAGTATCTGGAAATAGCTGTTTCATTGATCATCCTTTTACTACAAATCCCAACTGACACAAATTAATTTCTTCCTTTACTACCCTAGATACACATCAACATTTCTATACTACTAATTTCCATGAAATTTCTTTTACAGAGTATGTGATCTTTAAAAATCTGCAATAAAAATGATAAACTTGCTCTAACCGGTTTGGCTCAGTGGCTAGAGCGTCGGCCTGTGGACTGAAAGGTCCCAGGTTCGATTCCGGTCAAGGGCATGTACCTTGGTTGCGGGCACATCCCCAGTAGGAGGCACACAGGAGGCAACTGATCGATGTTTCTCTCTCATTCATGTTTCTAACTCTCTATCCCTCTCCCTTCCTCTCTATAAAAAATCAATAAAATATATTTTTAAAAAAGAGACAAACTTGACCTGACTGAAGCTCAGTGGTTAGAGCATTCTCCTGCAGACCAAAGGGTCTCAGGCTCAATTCCTGGTCAAGGGCATGATCCTCAGTTGCAGGTTCCCCAGCCCAGGGTGGGGCGTGGGAGGGAGGCAATCAATTGATATATCTCTCTCTTGAGTCCCTATTTCTCCCCCCCTCGCCTCCCTTCCTCCTACTCTCTCGAAAAAAATGTAAAAGATATCTTCAGGTGATAAATGTAAAAGATAATCTTCAGGTGAAGATTAAAAACAACAAAAACAAAAAAAACTTTGAAAAACTTTAAAAAAGGATGCATTGGATCAGAACACTCTTGCATTTAACATTCATTCTAGGACTTTAAGTAGTTTTATTTCAGTGGTTTCCTATACATAGATCTAGTATTTATCATGGTATAATATTTAGAACTGTGAATAAAAAGAATGCTCATCACAACAACAATAACTTTCAAAATAACTACTAGGTGTACCAGTTAATAATGCGGATTTTTTTTCATAGATGGAGTTACACATATGTTAATATATACGTGATCTGGTAGGTATGCTATTTTATTGTATTGACAGCAAGCTTCAAAACTTCGTATGTCAAATTTGCTGAAGGTGTTAACATCATAGATATTTTAACGCTTAAAAATGTCAAATTCTGTGCCAAAAAAAGAGCATTTGTGGGAAGTTTTAATTCATTACTTTATTTTGAAGAAAAAGTTATATTTCGGGAAGCTTATGGTGAACATGCTCCATCTCCAGGTGCTTGTGAATGTTGGTTTAAATGCTTTAAAAGTGATGATTTCGATGTGAAAGATAAAGAATGTCGAGGTCAACTGCAAAAGTTTGAAGACCAACAATTACAAGTATTGCATGAAGATGCGTGTCAAACTCAAAAACAACTTGCAGAAAGATTAAGTGTTGCTCAGCAAACAATTTCTGATCGTTTACAAGCAATGGGAAAGATTTTAAAAGAAGGAAAATGGGTACCATATCAACTGAATGAAAAGACAAATGGAAAATTGAAAAGTCATCAGTAAAATGTTGCGTCAACAGCACCAAAGAAAAAAGTCTTTTTTGCATCGAATTGTGACTGGCGATGAAAAGTCAATTTATTTTGAGAATCCCAAATGCACAAAATCTATAGGTTGATTCAGGTCAACCATCAACATCGACTGCAAGGCCAAATCGCTTCGGAAAGAAGACAATGCTCTGTGTTGGGTGGGTTCAGGAAGGTGGGTGTATTATGAGCTTCTAAAACCAGATGAAACCATTAATACTGATTGCAACTAATAACAAATAATCAATCTGAACCATGCTCTGATTGTAAAAGGACCAGAATGGGCCAGAAGACGTGGCAAAGTAATTTGCTTCATGATAACACACCATCACAACACTTCAAAACCAGTTAAAGACACGTTAAAAGATTTTGCCTGGGAAGTTTTAACTCACCCGCCATATTCACCGGACCTTGCTCCTTCAGATTACCATTTGTTCTGATCAATGGCACACGCACTTTCTGAGCAGCACTTCAAAACGTACAAAGAAGTGGAAAATTGGGTCTCTCAATGGTTTGCCTCAAAACAAGGAAAGTTCTATTGGGACAGTATCCTCAAATTACCTGAAAGATGGGGAAATGTGTAGCTAGCAATGGACATTACTTTGAATAAAGCACTTATGATGTTTCTCTTGAAATTACCATGTCTTCTTTGATTACAAAATCCGCATTAGTAACCAGTACACCTAGTATTTGGGTGCCTGATCAGAACTTTCCGAAAGGATGGTATATTCTGCATATCACTGTCTACCCATTCTAGGGTTTGGTTTTCACAAAGCCATACCACTACAGAAAACTTGTTATTTTCTCAGATCTTAAAATCAAACTTTTCCCAGAAAAGTGAGTTTACAAAAAATTAGGAGGGCAGATGGTAGGAAAAAAAATGTGGAAATCAGCAGACGTGGACAGATGCTCCCAAAGGTTACAAATATTACGCTCCCCCAGACACATGGCATTGTGCTAGGTGCCATGCAGAAGTTAATCCAAAATGACAAGTCTATTTCCCACAGCTCAACAAGAAGGCAAGTGAACTATGCCTACCATACAACAGGAAGAACCTTTTGTTTTTCTGTTTAAGTATTTGTTCTGTTTGATTCTTAGACACAAGTCAGGAAAGGAGGAGGCAGTTTATTGCTTACTGCTTGTTTTCTCCTATTCGAAATAAACCTTTTGAGGGCAGAGATCATATTTGTTTTATTCAGTGATGTTGCTCGATACCTCAAAAATGCCAGGCAACAGTGGGTGACCAACAATTATTTGTTGAGTTGGAATAGAGTCCCAACAAGTATTTGTTGAACTGTTGAAGAGGAAGAGAGAAAGAGACTTTATAGTGTCAGTCTTAAAAATTTTAGCCATTCTAATGGATGTGCAGTATTGGCTCATGCTTTAAAAGGAAATAAAGCATCAAACTCATCAGGACTGCAGACTGTTATTATTCTTAATCTATATCATGTAATTAAAAAGTCTCCACCTTCTCCATATCCTTGGATCTATCCTATACTATCAGCATGGCTAACAGAAAAGGACCAAAGCAAGGTGTTCCCGCCTGCCTGCCCACCCTCCCTCCCTCCCTCCCTTCCTCCCTCCCTCCCTCCCTCCCTCCCTTCCAACATTTGTTATTGATTTTTCAGAGAGGAAGAGAGAAAAATCAATGTGAAAATGAAACATCAATTGGCTGCCTCCTACACAAACCCTTCTAAACCAGAAACCAGGTATGTGCCCTGATTGGGAATTGAATCCACAGCCTTTCAGTGCATGGATGTCGCCCAACCAACTGAACCACACCAGCCAGAGCTAGATGTATTTTCTTGAGCAGAGAGCACTACCCCAACGCTGCAGCCAACAAACAGTGCTCTCTGGCAAGCCAGCAGGTGCTAGGTTAAGAGAAACTAGATTAATGAACCAACTTCTTTCCTAACTTCCTACTTCCTTTCTAATTTCCTTCCATATTATTTACTGAGTGTCTCTAAAAGTTTATGCACTTGGTCTTACAGAAATAAATGAGCTATATTCTTCATCATCAAGGAATGACCAGACATGCTAACATAATGCTTTAAAAGTTATTGGGTATGGCATATAGTATGCAGGGACCTCAAGTATTCAGTTGATGGATTTTTACATATATATATACACGCTTGTGTTAAGTACCATCCAGAGCAAATTATATAACATTTCCAACATTCTGGAAAACCCTGTGCCCTCATGGGAAGTAACTATTATTCAAGCTTCTAACACTATTAATTAGTTTTGTTTTTTTAAATTAAACTTTATATAAATTGAATCGTTATAGTACATGGTTTATTTTTCTCTATTGCCGTGTAGTATTCTGTTTTATAAATACACCAACATTTATTTATCCATTTTACTGTTGAGGAATATTTGGGTTGCTTCTAATGTTCATGTATGTCTTTCCACTCATATATCTTGGATACATACATAGGAATGGAATTACTAAACTATTATATGTTGAGTTTTAACAGACACTGGCAACAGTTTTTCCAAAGTGATCTCAACATTTTTTACAGCCACAAGCAAGGTATGGATGTTCACCTGACTTGATACTGTCAGTCTTTAACATTTTAGCATTCTAGTGGATGTGTAATATTACTGTCCCTTTAATTCACATCTCCCTGATAGCTGTGGCTGCTGAAAACCTTTTGGTATGCTTATTGGCCTTGTGGATATCCTCTTTGTGAAGCTCCCATTCAAGTCACTTGCTTATTTTTAAAATCATTCTTTGTTTCGATTTGTAAGAGCTCTTTATGTATTTCTGATTAGCAAAGAAATCTTGTTGGCTCTTCCTTCAAAATATGTTTAGAATCCAGCCGTTTCTCACCATTTCCACTGCTTATACCCTAATCTAAACCACCTTTTTTTTCTCACCCAGATTATTTCCAAGAGCCTCTTCACTAGTTGCCCTGCTACTCTGTTCTCAAACATTCACAAGGGTCCTTTTTATTATGACACTTTTGCTTAAACTGCTTAAAATATTTCTCTAACTCAGAATAAGCCATGGCTGGTGTTGCTCAGTTGGGGAGCATTGTCCAATGCACAGAAAGCCTGCTGGTTGATTCCCAGTCAGGGCACATATCTGGGTTGTGGGCTTGATCTGGTGGGGGGCGTGCAAGAGGCAAACGATTGATGTTTCGCTCTCACATTGATGTTTCTTTCTCTCCCTCTCCCTTCCTCTCTCTCTAAAAATCAATTTAAAAAAAGAAAAAAAATAACAATAAAGTCAAAGATCTTCCAAAAGTCTATAAAACTATAGTATCTGTACCCAATCTCCTATCTCATCTTGTTGCCTGTTCCATATATATATATGCTTCTACCTCAGGGACTTTGCATAGGCTATTCCCTCTGTCTGAGTGCTCTTCACCCCTTCACCCCTACATAACTCCCTTGCTTCTTTACTTCCTCCAATTCTTTGCTCTAATGTTATCTTTATAGTCCAACACTGATCACCTTGTTTAAAACTATAATCCCCGGGGGAGAAACAAGATGGCGGCATAGGGTAGACACCGCATATGCAGCTGTGAACAACTATTTCAGAAAAACCGCGAAAAGAACACACGGACACCACTCGCACCAGCAGGACGGCTGGCTGAGTGAAAATCCTACAACCAGAGAAGAGTCTGAGACTCAGAGCAGCAGCGGAAGCAAAGTACAGAGGTACGGAGGCGCG